>PVJD01010157.1:0-55996 GCA_004026545.1 Mormoops blainvillei
AATATTAGGTGAGGACACCTGTGTCAATCCTTCTACCTTGAGACTGGTAAGAGGAGTTTCCCTCAAGACAAGGCCACCCGGAAGTAGAGGAAGCCCGTCCTCTTTGTTACCATTCCTCCCCACTGGTTCCCCAGAAGGTAGATTCAGAAACCCAGCACTGACATCATCAACTTCCTAATCCTTTCAAATTGACAGTGCAGAGGGAATCAGGGCTGATACCAAAGATGAAATGCTAATTGCCCTGACTTATGATGTAAATGCTTCTCTTTCACCTCTGTAAACCCTTTTCTCGCCAAATCTATACCACACCTCCCAAGACCCTTCCCCCACTTAGCCAAGCATAAAGGGAATGTGGGGCTATTGTTCTGGGCTCAGAATTTGGAGTTTGTCTCCTCTGGGCCCGTGCATGTAAATAAAGATCGTGCTCCTAACCCCTCAGTGTCTGGTCGTTTCATTTTTCCGTAACAATAGAAGAAAACCACAAATGAATTTCAAGGCCTAATTTAAGTTATTCTTCACTCATAAAGCCTATCAGACTTATATTGTATTATACTAGGTTGCTCTTGATGTCATACCATCTTGAATTGCTCTCTGCAGCACATGTGGTAACTTGGTAGCAGCTGAAAAAAAACGAGGGTGGGGGTGCAAATTCACCAAGACACATAGTCACTGGGAAATTGGTCAAAATAATAATAGTTCAAATATTCAATGACTATGAGGTAGACAGGGCCTTCTAGATTTCTACAGAGAAATTGTACAATACTACATAGTGGCTACTGTTCCACTACTATGTCAGTCATTGTCAGGTCACATTTTTATCTTATATCTACAGAGTAAATTTAATTCCTCTCCTTCTTTCCTTACCGCCCCCCACCCCTTCCCAACAGTTAACACTATTGAGTAAATGCTTCCTGGCTGGTGAATTGAAAGCTTCCCTCAAAATGTGAGAACCCTAATTCTGGAAACATAGGTGCTGTTTTGCCTGGTCTTTTACTTGTTTTATATGTTTAATTGTTCTACAGTATGTTTTGTTTTTATAATCATACAGAAATGTTTTAAACTTGTCAAAAAATTGAAGCCTAAGTACTTATTTATGGCCGATCCTAATTAACTGCACCTCGTCTGATCTGAAACGCCCTGCATATTTGCAAAACCTTAATATAACACCACATAATGCAGGGCACACGATTCCTTCATCCTCTTGTTAAATACAATTCTCTCCTTACTGTTCTGTTACATTCCAGATCTCTCGAATAAAGTCTGCAGCTGTCAGGCAGCAAGCAACATGGGCCATCTTGCAAACGGACTGCATGCTAATAGCGGGGCGTTCTTCCATCTTGATCTCAGATTAATTAAACTACACGGAAATTCTTACATACTTTTTTTCCTGATCCTACCACAAATTTAAAAAGCAACCCTATTCTGGGCATGGTCAAACTGAAATAAAATATAAATAGATAATCTCAAAAGAGAGCTGTTTACAGCCAGGAGTTTCTTTGTTTTTGTTCTTAAAAAATAATTAGGACCACCAGCTGGGCTCAATTAAAAATGCACTTAGCTAATATTCACCTTTTCAAGCGCTAAGCACTAAGTAAGTAGTGAGACTTAGGAAAGTCACACAGTGAGCATGGAACATTACATAGCTATAGATATTTTTAAAATTCCCTAAATCTACTATCCATCCATCTTATGGCTTTTTACAATTGAAATAGCACTCCCCCCAAAAAAAATGAAAATGAGAACTTCATTAATTTTCATTCACCAATGATGGTAGAAGCCCCCCCCATGGGTTATTAAGTCTGAGAGATGTGTGAACAAACATGATAATAAGCAAGTAAAGTGAATCATAAAATATACTGTGTTCATTTATTGTGACAACTGGGGTGTAATTATACTAGGAAATGTGCTGCACTTTAGTCAGTGAAAGCAATAAAATCTGAACACCAGGAGACCTTTCTTTAAGTCTGTGCTATTAAACTGCTTTTGAAGAGCAGGTGAACAATCTAAAAACATGGGAGGAATGTTCGGTATTATAGATTAGCAAAGAGGGGGTTAGCCAGATTCTCTGGTAGTCTAACAGATACATCCTCTTTGTTTTTTCTGCATTACTTGTGAGTATAGAACCAAAGAACATTTCCCTCCATTGCTGGGTAATTATAATGCCTAAATCTGTGTGGATTACTTATGCTCTTCAACTCCCTTGCTCCCTCTAGTTAAGGAAACAGGAAAAAGAAAAGAAAGAAAAAGACTCCATTGTATTAGAAGTGCCTCTACAGGCTGTAACTAAGAAAGCAGAAGAAAATTTATAGAAAGATAAGGAGACAAAGGGACCCTGGAGATGACAATGTGACAAGATGACAAGTACGTGTAATGATTAAGGCATTAACAGAGGTCACTAGGAAAAGTGTAAGGAACATGTAACTTCAGATTAGGAAACCGTGGGCTTCCCAGAGTCAACTGCTATTTGGGAAAGTGTAGTTAATTGAATTTTATGATGCTTTCTATGAATATTAAAATGCATATCTTTTACTACCCTAATAGTTTTATTGCTACTGTGAGATTTATGTGCAGTGATATACCAAAAAGCATATGCAACAATTCACTAAAGAGCACAGAAGTGGATTACTACGGTTTCCTTTTTGTGCTTTGGCAGCCGACAATCACAATCATAATTACAGGATTGGTGCCACCTGCCAACTCAATGACCAGAACCACGTGGTTCCACGTAAAATAGAAGCAATTCTAACATTAAAAAGAAAATTCATGTTAAACCAGAGAGACCTGTAGGGACAGCCTAGGGAAAGCTGGGTATTTATTTTTTCCTGAGCACCAAATGACTGACTCATATTATCCCATTTACTGGCCCAGAAAGAAGCAGTGCCTGCCAAGACCTTTCTAGTTAAACTAGACAATCCAATGAAATGTCTGCGTTCCAAGTTGCTTAGGAGAGGGTTGGTGAATTGAGACCTGTTATGGGCACAGTAAGTCCTACATTTTAGATTGTAAAGCTTATTTCTTCCAATGCATTAAAGCAGGAAGCAAAAACTGTCCTCTTTTTGATAAAACTGTTGTATTGGCATGTATTTAGGTAGCTGAACCACTGGAGATTACCCAAAGTCAAGGCGATGTGAAAATAGTCACCTCAAGAAGGTGAATCTCTACTGAATTTTGCAAACTGCAAATTCTGATTTACTACACAAGTTAACCCACACATACATATATTAATATTTTGTTCTGAAATCCTCTAAATTTCACTTTCTAAGAGAAGTCTTCCCTCAGTTCCTGAAGTCATCTTAGGCATTCCTTGCTCTGTCCTAGTTACACATTTCTATTACAGCACAGCTTCTCACACTTCAGTGTGCATATGTATCACCTGGGATCTTGTTAAATGCAAATTCTGATTCAGTAGGTGTGTAGGGGGAAGGGAGATTTGTGAGTTGTATCTCTAATGAACTTGCAGGTGCTTTTCTGGCCCTCAGAACACACTTTGAAAAGCAAAGTATGAAAGCACCTCTTACATTATAATGATCTGTACACATACCAGTCATTGCCTCTTATCTATGAGCTCGTTGAAAGCAAAGGCAAGGGCAGGACTGCAATAGATGCCAATTATAGAATGCCTACCAGTTTTGATGTACAGTAAGGATCTTACCATATGTTTATTAACTTTAATTCTCAATAATCCTGCAAGATCTGTAATCACATTCCTGTTTTACAATGAAGGAGTCTCAGGTACATAAATTGACTTGGCCTTGGCCACACAGGGTACCACGAGGGAGTCAGAAGGCAATTCTGGGTCAATTTGCCTCCAAATCTGTTATCTTTCCACTGTACTAACAGCCTCCTCTTATTTATTCCTGTATATACAGAGCCTAGAAGAGTGCCCAGTGATATAAAAGGAACTCAATAGATGTGTTTGGATCCGTGACTATTTTATCTATAGATTCAATTTGCTCATATTACCTCCTTTGTGTGGAATGCCTTTCTTGCTTCTCTCTACCCAGTTAAGGTACAGCTTACTCCCATAACTTTCACTCAGCCAGCCCACTCTATGGTGCTTGTTCTTTTTTTGAATTCACATACAGCAACTGTTTGCACCACACAACCAGCACTTAAATGGTTAGATATCATATTAACAATATATTTGACTCATGCTATAAGTATTTATTGAGTACACAGCTACTAAGCACTAGGCACTGTTGTAAGCGTGTGTGATTGGTCATGAAACAAAACAGACAAAACCCCTTGTCGCCCTGGGTCTTGGGAACCATTTGCCCAACTAAAATGAAAACTCTTTTGGGACAAAGACCGAATCATTTCATTTTCCATAGTTCTCAGTGTTTTTTACACAGTAAATGCACAATTAATAATAGTCTCAGATTTGGATAATTTACCATGTAAGTGTGTCCCGAATAAGCACAAGGCCTTCCTGTTTTACCACAAGTGACCGTTGGAAGGTGGAATGACACTTTTACTCTGCTTCTCATTTCCCACCTACAGTGTTTTAGGCCAGAAGCGGGGTTGTTTAAGTCTCCTCCACAGTGTGTAAGTATCAGCCAGAGAGCGAGAATTCTCTTAAATTAAATCATAGTTTCCGGCAAAAGAAAATGACCTGTTCACAAGTATAGCAATTACAAGTGGAAGAGGTAGCTTCAGAAAAGGTTAGCTTCACTGCCAGGACGATCCTTCCCCCGTTTACATACCAGAACTATAGGCCAGGAACCTGCTAGCTGGAAAAAAAATATCTCATGCTTATCATCTCATGAAATTTTTTTCAACAGCATCTCAAATTTGCACTATCTTAGACAAAACATGTATTTTCCTGGGTTATTCAGAATGTTCCATATTCTGCTTCATAGAAAGCATCATTTTTAAAGTCTGCACATTCACTGAAGGCATGCAAAGGCTCTCTGTCTGGAAGCTGCAGTCTTCGTAAAGTTCCATTAGACCTGTCGGTCACGACTTTTCCCGTGTATCACCACAGGGTGCAGGCCTGCAGATGAATGGTTTAGAAGGGGAGATAGGACTCTATTCGCTCTGTCAGTTCATCTCTATAATACGCTGAAGAAAGCTGCTTGAATTAGTCCATCTTGAGTATGTTCTAAAATGTTTGAAGTGGAAGTAAAGAATGCACACGAATCCTCTCAATTTGACTGTTTTAGTCAACATTGAGAGACTGCATAATGCAATCTGCAGACCATGAAATTTTAAGTGAGACAAGCCTGAATTTCTGTCGTGTAAACAAGGGAATACTTCTTCAACTTACACACATCTTTTGTAAAGTAGATGTCATACTTCTTGTTATGCAAGGATGATGAGAAGATGTGATTTTAATATAAAAAACCTAGAACAAAGATGTTCAATTGGTAGTTGTATTCTTGATCATATTAACAATTATACACCCTTAATTACCGGATTTTTCAAAATCACCAAAAAGCATTTATTTAAGTACCAATAATAATTAATTTAGCATTTAACTAAGCAAGTATACAGGCATGAGCCCAGCACCAGTAAAATTTTCAGCTTAAAACAAATTTGATGTAAATAAATATCTGAAAGGAGCTATAAATAAACAGCTATACAAACATGAAAGAAACAAATAGCTGAAGTCTTTGCGTTGGGCTTCGGGATTAATTCACAGTTTCCTTTCTCAAAACAGGAAGACATGCCATTAATCAGATTTCTTTTTCCAACTTCTTCCTTTTCATAGGACTTGGCAGGAAAGGTCTTTGGCTAAAATATAGTTTAAGATTAGTGTGGTGTGACTGAGCTGTAGGCTGCATCTGAGAAGAGCCTTAAACATGAGCAAAAATAGGTCTGAGGGTTGAGAAAAAGGAGAGAAAAAATACAGGGACCATAAATCACAGACCCTTGGAGCCCTGGGGACCTTAAACAGGAAGCGAACTGAGTCTTTCATTTTCTAATGAGGAAACTGAGGCCCACGAAACTCAAGGGACTTGCTCAAGGTCACGTACTGGGGTCTTGGCTGAAGAACTGTCATATATAGATCATCCATGTTGGTAGAGACAAAGAAATAAGAAGATATTACTAGATATAGGATATTTGCTAATGAGGACTATTGTATCTGGGAAATTCCTAGTGAACTGAGATCACAATTCTTTGACAAGTTGTAAGAGTAGATAAAGATGTGAAATGTTTTAGGCAATGAAAAAGGATGTTATGTGAAGACTACATTGCCTCATATATATGGCATTTTTGACTGGTTCAACCGACTTGAGTTTCTCCTAGGTTAAAATTCATTTGTAGATTTGAATAACATTATATTTCCTAATCTATAACTGATTATCCAAAAATTATTCCAAAGAACCTCAAAGGATAAGATTAGAGGACTATGCATGTCCTTGGATTTATTCATTCTCCTCATATTGCAGGGGTAATTTTGCCTTGAACTAGATTTTTCACAGCATGAATAGTGTGAATGGGAACTTTTCAAACATTCTTAAGACTGCCAGCCAACAGAGGAGGCTGATAATCAAAATAAAAATGTGTGTTAGTTCTTTCAAATCACCATGTAAGAATCATCCAAGATTGTATCAAAACTGTCTCATAAATCTAATCATGCTGTTTTATTTACAAAAAGTTTTAGGAAGAACTTCCTTAATTCTATTAAATCAAACTTTTGTTATCTGGAAAGCATATAATTGAGAGAGGACTTTAGAGATCATTCACTCTAATAGTTCTCAAACTTAGGTGTGTATCAAGACCATCTGAAGGCTATCTTAAAATATAGGTTTCTGGGCCCTACCCAACAGTTTTTAATTCAGGAGGTCTGAAATATAGGAATATGCATTTCTAACAAATTCACAGGTTATGTTGACAATGCTGGTCCGAAAATCATATTTTGGGGACCACTGATTTAGTGAGCCCCTTTGTTTTACTACCTCTTTTTGATTTAGACAGACAAATTCTAGTGTTCTTGGGATTTATATTTTAAGCTTTTTTCTCAACTCTTCCAACAACCAAGCAAGTTTTATTTCTGATGCTGTCACTTTGGGCTTTGGCAGACTGGTTGAGGTTTAAGTAGACTGGAAGATAGTAATATTCATCATCCTATTATGCTGATATTAGGCAAATTCTTCTAAAATACTGAACCAGAGCGATAAGGCCAAGTGAGTCTTTTGCACTTAATATTTGTATACACAACTATACCATCTTCATCATATTTACTATGAAGGAGATAAATACCAAAAAATATTACCAATTCCAGCTATATAACACCAAAGAAGTATTTAGTTCTTCTGGGGCTGTGGCAGAGACAACGTTTAGAGAATTCTTCAAGAATACTGGTGGACTAAGCCAGGACACATGCATGACATGTTATTGTAAGTGAAATAGTAGGAAGCTTATGTTACTGCTAGAAAATACCCCGACATCGCAAAATCTTAAAACTTGGCTAAAAAAAGACCAAACAAGCAGCATAGCCTTCACAGTAATGTGATTATTCCTGCAGGTATCAGCTAATTAATGAGGTAAAAATAAAATGAAAATAGTCATCCTGAAACAACCTAAGTTTCCAGAATTTGTTCAATTTAATCAGATAATATACAAAGCAGGACTTCAGCAGAATTTAATGAAAATAGAACATGATGTTTCTAATTCTACTGCCCGTGGTATGTACACACACACACACTCACCCGCATTCCCCTAGACAGACACATACATCTCTATTCAAAGCACTTCCTTTCTTGCTAATTCCACATGGGTCTTTACTATCAGGAATAAAGATAATGAAAAATGCATTTACAGTAATGTGATAAAACATAACACATTACCCCTGCCAGATGTTACATAATATGTGGATGTTTTCTTAAAAGAACTGCAGGGGCATACGCATCAGTTTCCTTGTAAATTAGGAACTGGGTGATCATAATGTGTCAATGCAGGTTCATCTGTTATAACAAATGTACGACTCTGGTGGGGGTTGTTGGTGATGGGGGAGGATAACACATGAGCGGCTACAGGGAACATATGGAAAATCTCCGTATCTCCCTCTTAGTTTGCTGTGAACCTAAAGCTGCTGTAAAAATAGTCTCAAGAAACATGGTCAAGACACCAGCCTTAAACTATTACTGAGCATTTAATATGTGCTAGACACTGTGAAAAATAATACCAAAAATAAAAGAATGGAATGTGAAATAGAGTCAGGGAATACAGGCATACACGTACACAGAAAGACACCCGTTAGAGAGTCAATGTTTGGAGACTCAGAAGCAGGAAAGATCACCCTCTAACCAAGAGCTATTCTGCTGTGAATGAACTTCATTTGATCTGGGTCATCTCCATGGGCCAAATTTTCTTAGGCGCAGTGGGAGTGGGGAGGAGGAGGAAATGCGGAGGAGGGAGCCTTGCGGCAGAGATGAAGGCATAGAGAGCACACAGCGCCGGCACCAGTGTGTCTCTGTACACGTGTGCATCAGGGAACTGATGATGCCTGAACGTCCAAAAAATAAAGCATGCTGTAGAGTTGTGTTGGCTGAACAAGATTGTGGAGAACCTTAAATGTGCAATGAAAAAAATGCAGGAATGTCGAGGAAATAAATGTCAACTAAACCTACTGACAACGTTAGTAAAGGAAATATTGGGGTAAGGGGGAGAAGATTTTCCAGGTGACCTTAAAGCCATAAATGTTAGCTAGTACTGAAGAGCTACTCCATTTGGTTTTACACCCCTATAACTTTCAAGGCACTCGGTTTAAAAAAAAATAATAAAGTGCACTCATGATCATCACAGAGCTTGTAGGCACTGAATTCTAGAAGGGAGGCTGCATTCACAGCCCAGACCACATTCTCTCACAGTGCACTCCGTAGATAAGTTTAGTAGCAGGAGATTTGGTTTTAAGAACCTTAGTTTTTTATCTTTGGCACTTCAACAACACTGAAAATGCTTCCAGGTTTTGATTTACAGAATTATTATCACTGTCAATAAAAGCAATGTGCCTGACATACTAAAATCCAGTTTAATTACTTCTGTGATGTCTCCTGTGGCTGAAAGGAAACGGTGTTTCTCTAACACTTTTGTGTTTTTAATTTAGTAAAATGGAGCACTTGCTCTGACTGGGACCTACAAGAGCAGGTTTGTAATTGACGTCATGGAAGTTGGACCCCACAGTTTCAGCAGCACTGTCTGACTCTGAGGGTGCAATGATGACATGCATCTTGACCCTCAGCCTGGATTCCTTCACGTTGGGCATTCGAGTGACCATCAAGAATTTGGCATGGAACTGGGTTGGGATATGCTCCGTGGCATGACCTCGAGAAGCTCTGCAAACATATTCAAAGGCCTGCTTTTTACCAAGACCACTCCCATGTCAGTATTTTCTCTGAGCTGCTGGAGTCCAGATGAGACCTTGAAGGCTTCCCAACAGGAGATGCCAAATATCACAACATACACTCTACCATTCCAGTGGAGAAACCAAGCAACATATATTCTTTATTTCCCTCTACTACATATTCCATCTGTTTCTCTCCCTAAAGGGTCATATGTTATATATTTATAAGAAGCATTCACACCTACGCAAGCACAGTTTCCACTGTCTCTGTGAAATGCAGCCTCCTCCTAGTCCACGACCCACTTTTTGAAAACATCCTTCTATGTCAGTTCATCCTGTTACAAAACTTGTTTCATTCTGAAATCATTTCAAGTTAAGAAATGCCTTTGTACCTTCCTATCTCAACAAATCCTGGGGAGATTAAGCCTCAGGCTTCACAGGCCATTTTCTGAGACATATGAGAATTAAGATTATTAGGGTCATTAAAATCATGCACTCCATAATACCCAAGGCTAAGGGGTCACCCAGTACTCCATGCTGCTGCAGAATATGCTCCTGGAGAAGCAACAACGTGTAACAGCACTGAGCTGCTGAGGAGATCATCAGTCCTCCCCTTAAAAGTATCCTACACCTTTTTAATTGCTACAGTAAATCTCATTAAAAACACTTTGTTCAGGGAAGGAAGAAATATTACTGGGTAAGGTACATTTTCTTCACAATAAAAATTTTTCTTTATGAATAGAATTATTCCTTAATGCAAGTACAACATTATTTTTATCATGACCTTTTCTGTATTCTGTACATGTTTCCAGATCTTTCTTTTCCTTCCCTACAAATACAAGGGACACTTGGTCTTTACTATTAATCTTGTAGTGACTTTTCACCATCTGGCTTTAGACATTGTCTTGTGTTTCCCTCCTGTCTCTTCTAAAAACCTTCAGAGACGACACTGCTAACCTATAACTTCATTTTTTTTTTCTGCATTAACATTAGGTATAGAGAGAAAACAGAGATGTAATCAACATAATGAAACACTTGGTACACATTCATTGGTCGGCACAACTCTGAATCTCAACTGCTTCTTTCCCATGATACACGCTGTGAACCTGACTCAAGCAAAAGAACCTTGGGCAATATTTTGCGTGATTTCATTATGAACTATTAAATTATTGTTTCTGAGCAACTTAGGCTTTCATAGACAAATCACAGAAAATTCCCATCTCTCTTTCATAATCAGTACCTTTTTATAAGAGAGCTGGAAGTTAATGATAGCATGCCTTAGACAGCTGTAAAATTCTAACTCGTCTTTAGAAGTGGCAACTGAGCAGTTCAGGGGTAGAGCATGTTTCATAAGACATAATGCTTAAAATTAAATATAAGAATCAAGAGTCAGATGAGGGTGGAAAAAGTCCACAATATTAAATGCCAGTCATTACTAACTTCTCTAGAAAATTTTGCATTGGCAGGGGGGATTTCAATAGCACTGAAATTGAATCTATTCTTCCATGGGAGAAATTGTGGGTATAAGTAAGAATACAGGCACAACATCAGACAGACTGACATTCAAAGTCTTTCTGTGCCAATTACTAGTCATTTCAGCTGAAAGAAATTAATTAAACAGTCCATGTAAGATCCTCATTTGTAAATTAAAAACAATATTTTTGAATATTGACAAGGTAAGGTTTATAATTTAAATAGTATGCATATAGTTCCTGCTAATTATGTCATTAGCATTAAAATACGTTGATATCATCTACATGAAAAAATTTTGTAGTTCTTCTTCGGCACTAGGTAGGTATATCCACAGCAATAAAATATATAAAAACTTATCTATCTCCCAAAGTCTAAGCTAATTACTTTTAAATTTTACACTCCCTCTTTCAAAATATACCCATGATGATCTGATTCCATAAAGTTGGAGAATTATTTAACATTTTACTCTCTTTATATATCCTCTTGATTAATAAATGAATACTAAATTATATATATTATTTAAACCTATTTACTGTTATACAGGATTCTGAGAATTCACCGTGATCAATCTTCCCTTTGTTCACAAGGGCCTATAGCACATCATTTCTCAGGAAGTAAAATGCATTTAAAAAGTAAACAAACCTAAAGGCTTCAAATTTCAAAAATTTGCACCTTAGATTCAGGCAGTCTCTTCCCCACCCCGTTCCCACCCCTACCGCCAGCCTAGGTTCTGCCCCTGCTCTGTTTGCTAGGGCTGGACAGCAAAGTGAGAACTCTGAGTGTAATGCACTCACACATAAAGAATGTCATTCAAATCGAGACTATGGTCATGGAGCTCTTGGGGGCATTATCTCATGAAAATTAGAACCACTGTAATCCCTTAAGAACAGTTCGCCAGGGTGACTGGCCAAACCTTCTCTCAAGGGAACCCTGGTCTAGCAGGGCTCTGTTGGGATATGGCCTCAGGACCACACTAATGCAACACTGAAAGCCACCTCCATATTTGCACAAGACCTGAGATGAAGGACACCAACATAAGAGCCAAACCAAAAATATTAGAGAGTACTAGCAGGGAAAAGAAATTCAGCTGGGCCCTCCTTCTTGATTTCTGGGGCCAAACTGGTACTGTTTACATCTACTCAAAAGGGCCACCTAGAGTCATGTATCATTCGGCTGCTAAGCAATACAGGGGACTAGTCTGGGTCATTAGACTACAGCAACGCTCTCTTCCACTGTTTGGGGTGTCTCTCTGCACTTACATTTTCTCATGTAGATACAGCTTCCTTCAAACTGTCATTTGACAGCCCAATTGCAATATGAAAAGGCCAGTACTTCCTTCTATGTATCTGTTGTTATTATGATTTCTTTTTTTACCAACAAGAGAAACCAATAAATTTATACAAAATAGTAGAAAATAGCACTTCTATCACATAGGGCATTTCTCTATCACACGTATGTTTTCCCTTGTCTTTTATTGCACCTTTGACTCAGTATGAACAGTCACTTTTATCTTTGATGGTTTAACCTATGCCAGGTCTGACGCAGTCTCCCCACAGATAGTTTTCTAAGGCATTATCAGTAAACATTGGTTAGGAATTGCTTTAAACAATGTCAGGGCTGCCACTTAGAACTGCTAGAATACTCGGGGTTAAGAAGAGTCATCGCACTCACAAGGAGGATCTGGTTGTGGCCACAGCTAATGGCTAAATGTTATTCAGCCCTAAAAGGTGTCAGCAGCAAACCAGTTCGCAGCTTAATACTACTGGCGGTTCTAAATGGGAGAGAAACTACATTACTTTGATCCAAATTAGTTTTGTGTATGTTTTCATTCATGTCCAGTAGTTCTGATATTGATGCACAGATACTGGATATGGGATAGAACTCCCTTTCAAACAACAAAAAAAGTGAAAAACAAAGTTGAAGATATTTTTAAATGTAAAGGTAATAAGTCTCAGTCAAATATATTTCATCGTTGTTTCAGTGAACATTTCTAATTCTTGTATTAAAGGTATATTCTCATCAGAAAGATTTTCTTTTGGCAAAGTTCTGAATTCTGAAAATAGTTTGATGGTAATGTCCACACCCTCCTACTACCAAAATAACAGCACTGTGATGTATTATTCCTGTATGGCAACAGGCATCATCAAAGCTGAACTGTAATTTGGCATACAACATTTCTATACTAATGTAATGTGACAATGTTATTATGTTTGCTATTTTCCATGTGATTATAGCCACATGGGTCTTCCCCAACCTGACATTAAATTCACTAATATCATCACATTCTATTCTGGATCAATGGGCAAAAGCAGGAAAGGATTGTTGCAGCCTAATGGTTTGATGATGTGGGTGTGTGTGCATGTGTGTGTATAAGCATGTATAGATGATATGTAGATTTTATATAATGAATGTAAACTCTCAGACATGGCACATAGCAAGCAATCAATAAGTGATTACATCCAAGAACAAGTCCACAAAAAGCTATAATATGTAGTATGTACAAAAACGGTTTCTCTAAGATTTTAAAAGGGGGAAAGGTAAGACGTAGCTCAGAAGACCAGGGAAGTTTCCATGAGATGACAGAGTTTAAGTAGAGACTGAAAATGAAAATACATTTCTTCAAGCAGATTTAGTGAAAGGAATGTATTGCAAATGGAATGAGCGCACCCCCGAAGAGGAAAAATTAGCAGAGGCCATGGCAAGGAAAGTGGAAAAGTGTAATGTTCAGAGAGCCATAAGGTAACTCACAGTAACACGCCCTATGAACAAGGTTCTGCAATAGGTAAGGACAAAACTGAGAGCTAGGGTCAGGCCATGGAGGTTCATGAACTCCTAACTGATGAACTTGGACAGTGTTGTGTGCCACTGAGGTGTACTAGAAATCCTTATGCAAGATTCATTCACCTAGTTACATCAACTTAGTGAGTTGATATTATCAGCAATTCCATGCAACGCGATATGCAAAGCATTAGGCTTATGAACCCCAAAAAATAAAGGACTATTTTCCCTGGGAGAGGCATATAGTCCTACCGGGAGTTAAGACCAAACATAAGTATCTACAAGGTAGAAAGTGATGGCTGATAAAACGCCATAAACAAAACTCTACAAAAGTCAGAGGAGGGAAATACTGCCTCAGTGAGGAGACTCTGAAAGAGCTGATGGCGTTTCAACCAAGGAGGACAGAGGGAAGAACAAACTGGTGCAGCCACGTGAGAGAAACTGGGGGACAAAGGGAGGAGAAGTAAAAAACCCAAACTGGAGATCGCTACAATAACCAAAATATAATAATACTGGGGTTCTAAAATGCAGTATTAGCGAGAAAGAATTGAGGAGCTAAGCATACTGCACTACCACACACATACACACACACGCGTGCGCGCATGCGCGCGCTCACACACAGCAATGGTTTCTGTTAATGAGTAGGTCACTTAGCAATTTTCCAGGGAAGAAAGGGTTTCACAAACACGTGTCTGTAGAAGAAGACTTTGACATCGTTTTGACTAAGTGCCTCCTTTTTGAAAGACCCCTTTAGGTTCATTAATTAGTATGACTTATCCAAGATTACACTTACAAGCTAAAAAGTATTCCCATCTTCCCATTGTTAATTATATCTCTAGACTAACATAAATAAAATTTTCTAGTTACTCTTACCCACTCTATGAAACTTATAGAGATGACATTTGGAAGGTCTGTTGGGGGCTATGAGGGGTCTCTTTTGCAATGCAGTATGACCTTTCCCCTTATAAAAAGTTTTATTTATTTATTTATTTATTTACTTTTGTTTTCTATACTGTTGAAAGCTGAAGTCATAGAATTTATAAATACCTAATTTGAAAATAAATTTTTTATTAAATTAAATACCCTAAATGGCCTTATTTTTTTTAAGTCAGAAAAGGAGTTTGTTAAAAATCTCAGGAATTGCACTAATTCTATTTGTGCAACTTATAGAGAAACAGTGAGGTATAGAGATAAGGTTTACTTGGATCAACTTAAGAAGTGAAAAAAATTGTGGCCTGCTACTTTTACTGCCCTATCAATTGCATGTCCTCAAGGTAATAGTTACTATTGTACCTTCTACAAAGTCTAGTTCCTATTAAAGTAAGATTTGCTGTTAAGTATTTGTGTCTCTCTATCTTCACCACCAAAACTCCAACGTACAAACCAAGAAACTATTTCACATTTCCAGAAAAACCACTAAGAGGTAATGATTTAATCAAAATGCATGTATTCTGAGAGCCCTCCAAAGTAATTTTAATGCTGATTTGTGCAAGAGGCATATCAGGGGACACATTTATTGGATGACATTTACCTTATTTACAAGAAAATAACGAATAGCCTTATCATTGTCATCACCGCTGCTATCACCCAAGAGCGGCATTCGGATAATTTTCTGTAAAAATGATTTGAAGACAGCATGATACTTAAAGCGGGATCTTGATGTTCTTTTAGGAAATGTCTAGCAAATACATACAGAAAATTATATTCTTCATACTTAATCGGTATATAAGGATACACAATCTGATACAACAAAATGGCAACTGTTTTGTAAAACATAGAAACTGGATTAAGTAAAGTTTGGCAAAGTTTTTTAGCAAGATGAAAAATATCTTCACGCAAAAAAAGAAGCTCTCTCAGCTACCACATGTAGTCATATATCTGTCATGATTAAACTCAAGATTAAAAACTTGCCATAAAAAATAACAGATTATCAGTCTTCTGGTTGTCCTTGAAAATGAGTGTATGTTATTTACTGTGGGGCAGGAGCAAATGCAGGAAGTTACTATTCTGTGTATACACATACCTGTCTTTATTAAAAGCATCTATAAACTATTTGCTTTGCTTTATGTACATATAAGTATTTATTGAATCTTATGTAAGGTTACTCTTATAACCCCAATGGAGTTGTTTGTGTGATTTGATTTGTAGAAGTATAGTGCTTGCAAATGTGTGATAGCTTGAACAAATGTTTATTACGTCAAGTTTACTTGTAATTCTATGGAAGATGTCACTGGGAGAGTGGGGACTATTTCTCCAGCTATGGTGGTGGGATCCTCACACGTGTCTTTCAAGTGCTATTTTATTTTGTGTCAGTTGCTCATTATTCCTGTATTCAATATTTTGGGTAGGAAATTTGAAGATAGATGGTGAATTGTACTACATTGCTAGGCAACAACTCAGTTCAATGAAATACTATAGTTTGACCCCCACCTTTGACATTGTGATACACATATCTACTGACATGAATAAAGTCTGAAATTGAAAAAGGTCAAAATGAACTAACTCCAGCCTTTCTTTAAATCCATACTCAAGTCCAATCTTTGCGTCAAAGCCCAAGCCTTCAATCATTGCATCGCCTACCCCATCATCCGAGAGCTTTCCTTAAATGCTATCGCATTAAAAACATAAAGCATGTACCCAATTTTACAGCCAGGGAGGTTTGCCAGAAATATTTTCTCAATATAGTGAAATGCAACATTTTGTAGGAAATGCCTTTATCATTTTTATGAA
Source organism: Mormoops blainvillei (assembly GCA_004026545.1). NCBI lineage: Eukaryota > Metazoa > Chordata > Mammalia > Chiroptera > Mormoopidae > Mormoops > Mormoops blainvillei. The sequence continues at coordinate 16,271 of PVJD01010157.1, forward strand.
ATGCTGTAAATCATGGTCTCTTTGAAAGTTGAGAAACGGAACACCATCCCATATACCAGTTAATTCAGCCTTAGAATCCTCACTGCAATCACACAGATAAGGAGCTAGCAGATATTTCATGATAGAAGGTGAACACTGTGTTTCTTTGTCATGCTTATATTGTGAGATTAAAGGGGGGAAATCACCCACAAGTGTCTAAAATATAAGAGGGAGTACTTCAAGGACAAAGTTTAAACATGTTTTTAAAGTAAAAGGCAGATATGGGGTTGAAGAGATGCAGAGAAAGAAAAAAATATAATGACATCTGTCACCATTTACTGAAATTACAGCCCTCAAGGTGTAATCCTATAAAATTAAATATCACTTTACATAAAGTAATATGTAGTCTCTTTCAAAAACCAGGGGTGAATGTCACATATAGGAAATAAACAAATTTTCAACAAGGCGACGATTAGCAATTTAAAAAATTTACAACAGTTGAAAACAAAAAAATTTGCCATCATCATCCTAACATTTAGCTAACAGCATCCTTGATTAATACTTTAGTATTTAAAACTATCCTTTCTGTAGAAACAACTGCTTCTCCTGCTTATGACCGTGGAATTTAGTCACTAATAATATGAAGAGCCCCCATTTTTAGACTCTGGGTATCAAACAGTAACAGAAACAAAGACGAGTATTGGCTGACTGCAGAGAGGTACTCACGGTCATTGCAGAGTGGCCCGCTGAAGGAAGTCATACTACAGTCACAGCTGAAGCCATCCCACTGCTGCAAGCACACACCTTGATTGGAACATGAGTCTTCTTGGCAGGTTGTGCTGGGCCCTGCAAAAAAAAAAAAAAAAAAAATCCAAAAGAAACTTGGGTTCTTATAAAAAATCCAAAAGTGTTTTATGCATGAGCTAGGTCACATAAAGTAGTTGCCAACACCTCAAATTATATGACCAAACTAATGAAAGTTCTAGTTCACACACCTAAATTAGAAACAGAGAAGCCATAATATGAAGGTTTTCAGAAGTTTCAAATGTAGGACAAAATACATTATAATAGTAAGCTAAACCAACAAGTAGTAAAAGCAAGCACGTAGCTTCTAGTATGATCATGGTAGCAGGTAATCTCATTGAATTGTCCATAATTCTCTATTGCCATTTGAATTTTCAAAAAATGCATGGATCTCCTCAACTTCTGACCAAAGGATAGAGACACCATGAGAAACAGAGATTATAACTTCATAAAATTGAGATAAGATTGGCAAAAATAACTGAAGAGAGGTAGGCAAAAATGTCGTAGGCATTCTCAAAGTTACCCTCCCCAAACCATGAGTAAAGTTAGGGTTGCTGGGTGTTTTCGATAGGTATGTTGGCAAGTATCCACCATTCACATGCTTGACAATCATGCAATTACACATAAAGTAACTCTGTATAAGTGACATGCCCCATTTTAACATACAAGTAAAAAGAATGCTATTCTATTTCTAGAGAATCATAACTAGGACACTGAAAAACAACTAAAAAAAGGATGATCAAAGCACTAAAGGTAACCACTAAACAAACATATTCAAGACTGAAAGCCTTTATGCAAACTATGCTACAGAATGAGGTTTCTTGCAGAATGTTCAAAAAGGGGAAAAATTAAATCCGAACCCAAACAACAGTTACTGCAAAAATGTAAAAAACTGTTATTTTGAGGTTTCCAGTGTGTAATAGGGGGTTTCAGTCTTGTTTTATACACACAGGGCTATCTACCTTGCAAGTCAGCTTTCATCAATGCAACTTTGTCAGCAAAATTAAAAAAAAAAAAGCAAAATATAGTAAATGTTAGTAAGCAATACTGAAATGGGGCAAACACAGAAGAACGTTCAGATTCAAAAAGCATGCTGCTGTAAAGGGGGAGAGAAATGCTATGTGAAGCAAATAAATTAATACCGACAGCCATAAAGTCTAAGCAAAAATGAGAAAGCAGTAGTTCATTAGAATTCTGCAATACATGTGCTTATATATATATATATATATCAAATGGTTAACTGAGCTGATGGCATGTAATGAATGAAAGTTAAAAGGGCTTCTGTAGTTTTTCCTCTCTTGCATAGATATGAACGCATTACCAAAGTGACTGCATTGCTTATTTGAAACAGGCGGCACAATTTGTCATGTATAGATACAGTGTGGACTGTGGTCATTAGCAGAGCAATTAGCCTTTCCCATTATTTTCCCTCTAGATCTTTTTTATGTTGCTCTTGCAGTTAAGACTTAAAACTGCAATGCCAGCCATTCGTGCCAACAGCTGAACCTTGGAGTGACACCAAACTACCAAAATGTATTTATCGTTTGAAGTAGATGAAAGAATAAAGGATGGAAGAAACAAATCTTTATAAAATTATAAAGTCAAAGTTTTATCTTGGCTGTTACCAAGTCGGGTATATACTGCACAAGGATTTCAGACCTTTGTCTGCATTTTCTCCACATTCATAATTGTCTTTAAATATGCACAGGGCAGTTTATAAGAGTTATCATAATAGAACCTCACTAGTAAAGACTGACGTAGGGAAGGGTAAAAATGGAATGCCATCCAGCCTAAATAGCTTTGGAGGAAAAATTAATATTTTGAAGTAAACACAGTTTTATAGGTTTTATGCAAATATCAAAATAGAATCAGCCTAATCAGATGCTATTAACAGCAAGATCCTTTGGGGTAAGTGCTCTGGTGAATAAATGAGATTTATCTAAAATCAGCCTTTGTATAAATGAATATTTTTGTAAAATGTCTGTTTAAACATGCTCCTTATAATATTTTTATTACAATTTTCTTAGTAAAGGTAATCATAGAAAGTTACTAGAGTTAGTCTAACCTATGTGAATTTTCACAAGTTTAAGAACCATAATATTGCAAATACTAACTATATAATAATAATGATTGGTACAGTAGTAATAATAGTTATTATTAGTGACCACTATTATTAATCATCATCATCATCATCATCATCATCATCATCATCATCTCCCAGGCCTGACTAGGTGTACTAGTTTGTCTCTCCCTATCGCGTCAAATAACCAAGAACTATGGACTTGTTTGGTTTCCACTGTTCTTCCCGTTTGTGAGAGGTAAGTGTCCTAACGATCTTTATCCCATGGCATTTGCAACTGAAAATAATTAGTGTGTGTTTAAAAGCAGCAGCAGAAGAAAAACCTCTTAAGGCAATATTCCTTAGCAAATCCCTTCCTGGGACAGACACAGGATCAAGGAGTGGGGCAAGCCCAGTTAGGCTCGGGGGCCGTTTTATCAGCACTCAGCCTCTCCCTTACTTGCCCAGCAGAAGAAAAGAGCAGAGGCAAAAACTGATGAGGAACCAGATCTTTATTTTTGCGGAAATTATCAGGAATACAATTGCAAAATAATGCTAAACCCTAAAAATGGTAAAACTGCAACCCTACTAAGTAATCTTTCCATACTGTGGAACAGCAGCTCAGGGCACCTGCCAACCTTTGCGTTCACATAAAGACATGCTTTATTACTATTTTTTCATTATCACAATAGTCTTTTTATGTTCAGGTACTACAAGAGAATGCAAGCCTATGCCCGACAAGACATGTTTTCCAAAGTATCACTTTCTAGAATATTTAAACATTCACAGGCGTTTGTACAAGGCAAAGCCCAGAATTTATTTTTCCCTTTAGTTACATAATGTCCCTTTTATTTTATCACGGAATAAAACTGGAAACAAGCCACAAGGATATTTATATTAAGTGGTTAAAAATAAGGATATATCTAAAACGAAAAGAAAAGTGAAGGTAAAACTACAATCTCTGGAAACCAGAGAAACAATAGCTAAAAGTGGTTAGAGGCCTGGGCTTCCACGCGAGGCAGACTTGGGTTCAAAGCTTGCGTCATCCACTTACTAGCCGTGTGACCTTCCGGAAGGTCACTTCACATCGCTGAGGTTCAGCCTACTCACCTAAAAAAAGTCTATAATATCGAATTTATAGAGTTTTGAGGATAAAAATAAAATGGCATATGTAAACTTAATGTCACCAGTACTTAATCAATGGTAGCTTTAATAATTAAGTATTTCTGTCACTTAAAATGTAGCGTGGGGCTGAATGTTATGAATCTATGCAAAGCCTGAATTAAATTTTTTTTCCACTGTCTTCATGTATGGAAGTTAACCTGACTCACTATTGAGCTTAACTGAGCCTGGCTGCTGGTGGGTCACGAGTCTCCCTTTCCTCGCACGGAAGCAGGAAAACACCATCGCCAGCAGCGGCTTTCCAAGCGCGATCCTCAGACCAACGGCATCAGCTTCATTCAGGAGCTTGTCATAAATGTAAATTCTAGAGCCCCGTCCTAGGTCTCCCGGATCAGAAACCCTGAGGATGGTGTCCAATAACCGGGTTTTAACAATTACACAAGCATTTCTGACAGTGGCTAAAGTTTGAGAAACATTCATCCGTGGAGATTTGTCAGCTTCCTCCTCTAGCTGACGTGTCATATAAATAAAGTGAGCCATTACCAACTAAAATTAGTTAGAAATGAAAAGCAGCAAGTCAATATTAAAGCGAAGACCTGCAACTTTTTACATGAAAAGTGCTTAGAGATTTGTAGATCTTTGGGGGTAGGGATGATGGAAAACATTGACAAAATATTTGGTGATGTCAAATTTATACTATCTCTATTAATACAAAAGTTCAGTGATTCCAATGTGATTTGGGCATAAAATTCTCAAAACAATAATATTTAGAAAGAGCCTTTATTAAGTATTTAGATTATGATCACTAATCCTGAAATTATGTGTATCTCATAATTACATCTATGACAGATATATCTGAGATTATTCCTAGAAACCATAAATGATAGAAATAATCATAAATTAAAAGTTGTTAATATTGATATTGGAATTAAAAAATGAGGAAAGCATAAAGGCAGAAAGGCAAGAGCTTGGTAATATTCTAAGGAAAAAATGGAGGTAAAAGAGGGTAAGCGTTATTAAAACTTGGATATTAAAGCATCCTAGATAAGGTAAGGAAGGAACCAGTGTATTAACCTACTAAATGATTTCAAATGTTCAAATAGACATTTAAGATTTTCCAAGAGGCTATAAAAGCAATCATCTTAACTAAATTGCTCATTAGATTATGTTGGAAAATAACACCAAATATCATTTCTGCTAATACTCTATTTCTACACATCTTCCTCTCATTAGTTTCTCCTTGCATCCACCCCCTCACATCATGTGCCGGTGGTGGGAGGTCATGTGTATGTGTGTGGTTTTCTATCTTGTGTGTGTTTAGCTGTGAATGTGTCTGTCTGCTTCCACTATGGTTTATAGGTGAGAAGCCATTTACCAAGCAACTTGTAGAAGAGCTTGTAGTACATTTTTTGATGTACATATTCTCATGAATTAGACCACCTCCAAGAATCAAAGTTATGCCTCACATTCTTCTATCTGTCCACTAGAGGGGATTTATTCACTTAACAATTGTTTCCTTTGCTGAATTGGTAATAGGAGAAAACACAGTTTCTCTTTGTTTTACAAAAGTGTGTTATACCAATATTGGAAATAAAACCAATGTGATGATGACATTAAACATGAATTTGACAGAGACGTCCATCAAATAGCCTTATCCTCTGGCAGGTTTACAATGTAGCTTGAATTTCACCTGACTTCTCAGGGAAATATATGCTGCAGAGAGGAAAAACTGTACTTCCAAATTTAAAAAAAGTTTCCATGTACTTGGGTAATTGCTAAATCTAATGGCATTGTTTTGGCTAAGAGGAAATAATTGATAATCTCCTGCAGGATAGGAATTCACATGTCTTTCTTTGCCTCTCCTATATGCAATTTCCTTATGAATCTAAAGTTTTCAAAATGGCCCAAACTGTGTTCAACATTAAAGGAGATGCAGAAACACATTCAGAACCACAAAATTCAGGATAATGTGATTAAATTACATTTATGGAGGGAGAATTGGCTCAAATAATCTGAGGTGTTGAAGTGAAAATTATCTAAAATGGAAGTAGCAATCAAAAAGTACTCCTACAGATCTTAGTCTGATAGAAAGCACAAAAGAACAGGAAGATACTTGAGCACATTTCTGAAGTATGGTATATTAGCCTTGAGTAACAGAAGAAACCAATTTTTGCTAAAACAAACTAATAATATATGTACAGTGCTGTCGGACAGATGCAAACCAAATAGTAATTTGAGAATGGTAACTAAACTTTATTCTCTTTTTTATCCTATTGAATGGATATTTCAAAAAAGCAGGCTCAAATTAATTAACACTTGCTGGAATAAATATATTTTTCCATTCTAAATAGGTTGTCTATTTAATGTTATGAAGCAAGCATTGCAGAACTGATTCACACACTAATTATATAAACTATAGAGTGCAAAGCAGCAGAAAATAACAAGAACCGTGGATATAGCCCCTGCTGGACATCATGCATCGGTGTAGGCTTGCAAACGGTCCGGAAAATTTAAGATTTATGGGATGAAAAGTTAAAAACATGAGTAAGGATTTCTAAATCCTATGTGGGGTTTGACCATTTGGCAGAAATGAATTCTGCTGGCTACAGAGATCTGTTCTCATTTAGAGGTGGAATTGGAATTCTTAGAGTGTGATATCAAAATCTAGTACCTTCACATCCTCTCTCAATCTGTCCATTGCAGAAAAGGGCATCCGAGATGAGGTCTGGAAGCCGTCCATTTAAATCAACTGATGCCAGGCAGCCTTGAAAGCCCTCCTTGGCATGGACGAGTTTCGGTAAGGATTTGTATGTTTCTTTTGCCACTCCTCCTATGTACAAGTCACCTGTGGGAAGATCAAAGTTTTGGTCACAAATATAACTTCAAACACACAATAGGACAGGTGAAAAAATAGTGAGGTTTACTTTTCATTAAATTCATTTAAAAACCAAATTTATAACTAGATACTTTCCTAAAATCACAAAACAATAAAAATCTTTGAAGAATACATGAGCAATAGAGGAAATTTCTAGAAGCTATTTCAGAGAGAATGAAACGAGTTGGCCATGGGGTATGGCCGAGTATAAGGAATGTGGACCATGACGTTGCATATTCCCACACTGAAATCTGAGCTTGAGCCCGTCTATTTTCAACTTGTGGCTTTGATGATTTTTTCTTTCCTTCTGTTTTCTGGTCATTAGGAGCCTCATATCTAAAATAGGACTAATAAAACATATTCCATAGGGTTATGTGAGAATTAAATGAGAGAAAATATAGGAAGTCTCCATCACAGTAAAAACATGTAGTAGACATTCGATAGCTGTTATTATCAAATCTACCTTCTACTCAGACAAGTCTGGGTCTTTCATTTAATTAGAAATTCAACAAATTCTCTCTAGGGTCTAACATTACTTTTTCTACTATGGTTAAGTCCATTATCCTCCTTGCTTATATCTATCTTATTCACTAACTCACTCCCACAATAGTCTGGATATACCTGGATGTTGTGTCATTCTTCAGGTATTTCTTTTTTAGCTAAAGTTATACCACTTTGAATTCTTTATGTTGCACTGGGATCTGTTAACAAGTTATTGATTAGTTTTTTTTCCAATTTTATTGCAGTTTCCCAATTTTATTGCAATGGAACACGTTGCTCTACTGTGTCATCTTTATGTCTCTAGGTTTATGAGTCACTAATTTAAAAAATAAATTGCAATACATGTTTGATTCAGTTTCCTTTCCTGTCATAGATTATTCACCACATCTAAATGTCATTGAGTAGATGTTATTAATGGGCTACAGTCCATTAAACATTTAATTAATGCAGACCATAAGGGAGGTGACCCCAAAATTCCATAATGCACTGTCCCTGTTTACAAGTTCTGGTTAACATACTCTATTTAGCCACTTCTCTTACTTTTTATTGTCATCTGAATTTTCTCTCTCACATTAACCGTTCTATCTGTCTTTCATGCCACTTGATATCTTTTCCCCATTTTAACACAAACCCCCTACATTCCTAGTGTTTATCTGGACCTCTTTGTGTTGTCTTCCTGAGACTTGGGAGCAAGGAAAACTGATATACACTCTGATGCTCTTTCTGTTTGTTTCATCATGAGTAATAAAGTCCTTGACCTGTGACCCAGAAATCTCATGTCTGCTGATAGCATCCATGATACTATAGTAATAAGCTAATCTATTAGCTGATAGATAGGATACAAATCAATCCACAGGTATAACAGCCTTGAATTATATTGGTGGGTATACTGAGCTTGATGAAAGTCTTGTAGCTGTAACAAGTAAGAACTTCGGTCCCTGACCTACTAAGGCTCTAAGTATTACAGTAGGGTATCATTAATCCACGTAATTTGTACTGAAGATATTTCTCCCACCTCTGAAATCATGGAAAACATCTATTGACTGTTAACTACGAAAATTAAAAGATAGCATGTTCTTGGTCTGATATGGATACTATTTTTGAAATACTTGATTGTTTTCTCCATATTTTCTTTCTCTTGAGTTTCCTCTCTCTTACATTTCCAGTCATTGTGTTTTAGTTGCCTTGGAAAAGGGATATGAATCATAAACTAAAGATATAAAATTATCTTCCTATATTTGAGTCGTAAAAACCAAGAATTTTAGAGGAGTGAAATAGATAGAATATACAGGCAATTACATAAGAGTAAAACTTCTCTGCCTCTCTTGTGGGTAAGCAGGACAAAAAATGGGAGAAAAAAATGTGAACATAGTCATCGGTGAATGCCCCAAAGAAGACATAGTGCTCTAATTTGAGGGCCGAGCCATGGGGGATGTAAAAATCTCAGGCAGGCTTATGGGGTAATGTTGATCTTTGTGCATTTCCTCAAGAGAGCCCAGAAGTGACAGTGGGATCCTTGAGGAGAAATGGTTGCTTGGTAAATTTAGACGAGCTGAGAGCTTAGGCAGACTCACTGAACTTCCTGTACTCCACTGCGGTATGGGCGCAGCAGAACAATTCCCTGAGTGGCACAAAAATAAGCAGAAAATGACTGACCTGAAGGGGTTATGCATGCAAGAATGAAGGTGCTGGTTAGCAAATTCAGTGGGCACCTGAGTTATAAATACGGAATATCCAAGATCAGCTCCCGTACAATCTCTCTCTACCTCCCCCCAAATTGATACACTGAGAAGTCTCCCACACCAACTAATTCAGACACAATCCCAGGGAAATAAGGAAACTAAAATTAGCTGAGATTATATTTTCCCTAACTCAACAAATCAGAGCTCAAAGTAGAAACCAAGGTGAGTTACAGGATAATATAGTTAGATTCCTTGCACATCTGAGATTGTGGGCTGAGATTTATACAGTTACATTTCAAATGTCAATGCAAGGGAGTACTCTCTACATCCATTTATTAAACAAATTTGTTAGGAAAATTCAGCTCTCCTCCAGCCCTAGTAAGTGTAGTTGAATAAAGGATTCTTGGTACTGTTTCGCATAGAGGACTTAATGCTGAGTTAGGTATGGGACACCATATATTTGATAATCAACTGGTCCTTTGTGATTATAACCTCCAGAGGGGAGAAACTGGGTTTCAGATTCTCCCACAGTGCCTAGTACTGGACTATCTGCACAGTGGGTGCTCAGATATCGTCAGCCACCTGAGGGACTGAGGTCACAGTACAAAAGAAGAAAGAAGAATGGTAAGGCAACACGTGGGGAGGGGGCTAATTCTAAAATGCTTTTACATCCTTTCCCCACTTCCTGCCACAATCCTTTCTTCCTATTATCAAACTTATTTATTGAAGAACTTTTAATGCTTATTAAAGAAAAGTAGTAAGCTTTCCCTTGTGTTAGTCAAGAGCAGAAAATATTGATTCAAGATGTGCAGGACGCAAGCCTCAAGCAAACCATGGTGGATACGTCTGGCGTTGTAAGTAGGGGCGTCGCTCTCATTTTCATTCCTGAACCTGCACTTAGCACCACCACCTAATACTGTCTTTATAAACTCTTCATATAGCAGAGAGTGGTCTAAAGCCCCCTGTTGGGTTGCCATATGAAGAGAATAAAGAAAACCTTTAAGTGGCCTGAGACCTGGGTAGCATTAGTACTTCAAAGACGCAGCTTCTCCTTTTGATCTTTGGAGTGGGAGAGTAAACGACCCATTAGCCCTAATGGGGTGTTGCAGGCAGCATCCTATGCACGGGAAAGAGGATATGCTTTCTAATGACCCTCGTGTGAGCAAGAGCCAGGATGGATATTTAGTAAGAGTCAGTTTCCTATAGACTTGAAGCCATCCTGTTACCCCTTTCCCAAGCTATGAGTGCTTTTTATTCAGATCCTTTAAGCAGATTATGTATGCAATTCACAAAACAACAGAGTTGGGACATTTTTCACAGAAGATTCAGAGAACATATATAAAGTTAGATAACCTCAAACATTTGGGGAGTGTTTTGGTTTTTTTTTTTTTAAACCTCAAGAATACCTTTATCTTTATTTAGCACTAGTGCATATGTATGTATATGAGTGATCTAAGGTGATATCGTAAGTATCCATTCCCTGGTAGCTGAACAGTAATGAGCAGGGAATAGTGCGCAGGCTTTTTAGCTCTTCCTGCTACAAGTCCTGGCCCTGCCACGCGCCACTGTCTCAGCGTAGGAACGCTGTCACATAACTTTTTTAAGAGTCAGGTTTTTCATTAGTGAAATAGGTAAACAATGTCTACCTATGAGAATGATAAAGAATCTGGGTAAGCATTGGGATATAGCATGCGCTCAGCCCATCAGTGCCACTGGTGTGGTTGTGTTGGTATGCCTGGGAAGGACTATACACCTCTAAACTATCTCATTCTATGTTGCTTGCACTGACAGATACAGAAGAGTAAATCCAGGCTGCCCCTTTGTTTCTAGTACAATTGGAGTGTCAAGATGTCAAATTTACATGTCTTATTTCACTTGATTTAGTTTGCCATAATTCGTGTACTAGAAGTGTCTTGCACAATAAGTAGCTTAAGAGGCTCTGTTGACATTTTCAGTTTGAAACCCAGCAGCACCGAAGCTGGTAACATAAACAGGACAGTGGCTTGATAAGTATCTCCTAATCTGACATAAACAGATTAAGAAACAGAAGAATTATATGAAGCCCAAGGGTCAGGTTGTAAAGTTCATGCTAAATGGGCCTTATAAGATTGGAGAAATAAAAGGCTTTTATGCACTTTGACTGTAAGGCGGGGCATCATAGAAGAGTTAAGACCAGAAGAAAGTACAGGACACATTAGGTGGTAATAACATAAATATAGGTGGCAGGCATGGAAAACAACACAGGTACGCCATGAGGACAAAATGAGTACAGCATTCGAAAAAGAGCATGAAAGGCCAGGTTTGGCTGAAAGGGAGAATTTTTCAAAGGGACCCTGGTAAATAGTGTTGGAAAAGTAGTCAAAAGAAAGGCTTGTGTAATGCAATAGAATTTATGACTGATTTAAAAACAAAACAAGGAAATTTTTTTAAAAAATGGTTAAATCCAAAAATATAAGCCAGGATGGCTAGGAAATGAGGGAATTTAAAACAGTAATAAGTTAGAAAGAAGAAATAAAAGTATACATTTAACATTAACCTCATGGAATTTGAGTAGGAGTGTCCTCTAGGGACTGGATGATGTAAATTGGGGGCTCAGGGAAGAGGTGGTGGGGCTGTGAGGCTCGGCTTGAGAGCCATCAACGGAAAAACAGATGAGGTGCTGTAAGAGGATTTCTCTTAAAATGGGGAGCAGAAGGCAGTTAGAGCAAGGGCTCCAAGGCCTGCCTTACAGCAGCAGAATGCAAGCCTCGAGGTATAATTAGTTCTTTGACTCAGCTTTCCTGTTTATTCACATGGATTTTTTTTGTGTGTGCCTCTTAACCATCTCACTTTCATTCCAATTTAAAAAGAACATGCATAAAAAGGACAACTACTTTGTAGATTTGGATAGCTAAAACTCTAGGGAAACTTAAGCAGGCTCCGGCAATTTCTTATGAGTGGTATTTAGGGGGAAGAAAAGGCTGAAGTAATATACACTGCTTTGTTTCTGTTTTGGTTGGATTTGAGAAAGTAGGGAAAGTACAACTCTAGTGTCTTCATATGAGAAGACTGGACTTGGGACAGCGTATTTGGAGACAACTCTAACTTGTCTCTCAAATCTTGCGATTGGCTAGAAGAAAAATTACAGTTAGGCCGGAATAGCTTCTGAGAATTATTTTGCAGGAAAGGTGCATTCTATTACTCCAGGGAACAATCAAAATCTGCCCCCACAGTTGTTTCATCTTTGATTTTAATCTTTTGCTGCACAGCTACAAATGAATATCTCTGCATGTAAGATCTTGACCATATACCTTAATACAGTTTTTCTTTGGGAGGCAAATGAAATCTAAACCTCTTTTTATAAAAGGTGTGCCCTGCTAGATAGAAGAAAAATCATCTATAATCCCTGAAGAAGTCGTTTATTTACTTAAGCTTGGGGGGGGGGTTGTTTTGTTTTTTCTGGGAAGAAAGCTGAAGTCACTATTTCCTGTGATCGCTTAAGTAAATAAAATTAAGTTACTGAAAGCTAAAGCATGGGATGTCATTAATACTTCTGTAACACATTTGAGATTAAAAGTAGATAAATGGAAACTTTTATAACAAACCACACATGATATTGAAGAGCAAACACTACCCAAGACCAAGTCTGAGTTCAAAGCACACCAATAGTCAATATTGAAGTCAAAGTTGGCAATTCAAGTAGATGTTTTGTTCTGAGATACAAGATCTGTGCCCTTTATAGATCTCTATGAAAAAAGGTCAGGTTAATTTTAGAAGCTCTTTGATGCTCAGTTGGGACCAGTTTGATTGGTTAGTTATCTCCTTTTATACCTTAGTCTTCCTTGGTACATTAAGAGCTTAATCCTAGAGCAACCTGTTTTTGCTTTTGTAGGAAATGCCTGTGAGTCCTTATTTTTAGGCTCGCCCTGGCTTTCTAAGTTCAGTCTAAAATGAAATCATCATTTTCCCCTCGCTGGAGAACTATGTCTAGACTTCCCTGTTTCAGAGCTATCATATTTCTAGGCTCCCTGTTACCCAAAATGAAATTCCAAAATCATTTTTAACTTCATTATGTATCTCACACCTTACATTCAAACTATTGCCAATTCTTCTGACATTTGTTTCTTCATTTTCATTTCCTTTTCCAGTTCTTGTCTCCCTTTCCCCTTGTACACCTTTCATGCAATAACTTATTTTCTGCTGTCCCTGCCTCTATCCATCCTCCTCATCAATGCCCTATCAGTCTCCCCAGCATGGCTGATTTCTTCAATACCTCCCTCTCAAGGTAACAGTGTTCAAGATTTTGAATTACCCAGCCTCAGTAACTTTCCCTAAACTTTGAACAATCTTTTTCCAATGACTTTTGCCTGGCAGAGAGTTAAGATAACATCGATCCTCTCCCTATATCCTAATCTTTAGTCAAACTGTATTTTTCATCATTTTTCCTATACTGCCTGTTGATGTCATTTCATCATTCTTTAGTGTACGTATTACTTCCATTCCGAGTGCCTTTCCTCTTCCTGTGTTCCATTTCAAAATCCTGCCCAATTTGGGGGCTCAGCTAAAATTTTTCCTTGTTAATATATTTATTTCCAGTCATAAGCAAGTATCATGTTTGAATCCCCATTACATTTGAAGCTTTTTTCTGACAATCACCATTTCTTTCCTAGCTCTTTGCATGGATGTCTTACCTTCCATCATTCTGTGAGTTCCTAAAGAAATGACTATGAACCAATATCTCTATATTCCCATTTTCGCCTAGTACATAGTCAACAATCGCTTGCTCACTTACTGCACAGATGGATAAATTAGCACATTGTATTCAACAAATGATCACTTAAACAATAAGGTTGTAGTGAAGGTTTCTATGGCCACACCACTCTAACTTATTCCTGGTTCGCTCCTCTTGAGGATGATGAAGGAAGTTAATTGTGGGATATTTTTCTTCTACTGACCCCTTTCTCGAACATCCATCTAGTTCATTAAGAAAATTCAATGCAGTGGCATTTTTTTTCCATTCTCGGAATAATTCATGACCAATTGTAACTGGCATATATTGAATTTATTTGCAGGGAGAGGCAGGCAAAGATAGAAGTACAGAAACAGTTTGTGGTGTCGACGTGTGCTGAAGGAGAATCCCTTCATGAGCTGTCTTCTGCAGTGAAAAGAAGTGCCAACATCTCATTGGGAAACTAAATTCCAGCCAACCCTGGCCCTCTACTCCATTCTATCTCTGACCATTCTGCCAATCTTTGTGTTGCCCTAACTCAGGCAGCCTCCCCATAAGTGCAGTTTGCATTATGGACACTTTTAACATGATTTCTCCAGACTCTTCTCTGTCACTTTATCACGCAGAACACCAGGTATTTACTGGGCGTGGCCATAGAGCGGAGCCAAACTAACTGCATGAAACCCCGATGCTCTACCCTAGTGAAACCTGTTAATCCTGAGCGGCACTTCCTACGAGTTTGTAGATGCCGCGCTCTGTCTAACCACCACCAAAGACTTCTGGGGTCATGGTCCTTCTGCGCTGCTACAACCGCCTCTTAGTTCCTTGCCAACCACAGCTATTCCTTATCCCACAGGCTCCCACATCCAACAGTATATTGTTTTTGCTAAAAATACTTTGAATTTTACAAAAATCACTGAGACAACGAAATTTAAATATATAGAGTGGTGTTGGAGTGAGAGAGGGTCTCCTCTCTGCTGTGGCTTCCTGGTGACCGGTGTCGAGCACTGCTGCAGCCAAGACCAGGGAAGGCACCTCTGACTTTATTATTACAACTGGCAGTGGTGCAGAACTCTAAACTTTACTAAATCTACACTTGCACTTGCAAATATAAACTTTACTAAATTTACACTTGTAAATGTATTGTTTCATTTGGTTTTTGCCTGGTGAGCCACCAAACAAAAGTTACCACGAACATATGTCACAGGTGAAGACACTAAGGTTCAAGGCTACAATGCCAGAAAATGGCAGGGCTGATTTCAAGCCCAGGTCTCCTGCTACTATGGTAATTTTCACTTAATCTGCCCTGGTTTACACACCATCAAGCGTTCCAAGTGGCAAGTGGCCAATTCATAGCACTCCTCTAGTCCAAAATACAAGAATGCTTTGCGGCGTCTTGGTTGGTGGAGGAAAGTAATGATAATAAATGTTAGCAGGAGTCCAAGCAAATTACACAGATTCCTGGGAAAATGGGGGACACATTTGCATGCTCAGTAATCTCATGAAGACAAAGTCAATTTGCTTCCATAATCATTAATATTAAGCATCAAAATTCTGATGAATGGGTAGAATTCTTAAAGACTCCCAAATCTGCTTGTTAGATATGGCAGCTACTTCTCAACTGCCTCCCACGAAGAGATAAGTAGGGCCTCAGCATTTACCCTTTCCCCAACCTAATATCTGTGTGTGCACAAGTGCGGGGGGTCCAATCCAGCTGGAGTTCAGACGTTAATGTTTTCCTGTAGTGAGCCTTTGAGAGAGAGAATATTGACATTATGTTTCTGGGTAGGACAGAAAAATGCTTTCGATATTCTGAAATTTCTGTTTCTAGCTGATATGTTTGGAATACAATTGCCCAAGAAGGAGAACTTTTTTAAAAGTATGATTAAAAAAACTCACAAATATAAAGACAGGTTTTGTTTGTGTGTTTGGCCAACATACTGTGAGGGGAAGCTGGTGGGCATGCTAAATGGGAAATAATAAAATGAAATTGCTATAGAGGTGTATGTGGTTCTCCATCTTCTTTGAAACCCACTGTCACGGTGATGCCATGGCAGACGGGGTAGGAGTTCAGGCCTGTAAATTCTTGCCAAGCTGCCTTCATCTCATGGCTTTGCAAATTTACTTCAGGTTAAAAGGGGTTCACATATTTTCATTATTTTTCCAGTTTCCCCATGTGAGTGACAGCCAGTTTGGATACCTTAGACATCCTTCGGCAGCAGACAATCTGTCACCATTTCGTGTTTCATTTTCCACTCTCTAGGATGGCACACAGCTCACAGATGTTCCCAATCTCACAAATATTGTTAGATCTTACTTATGCACAGTGCCTGTGTTTGAATGGTGATTTGCCCTTTCGTATGCCGTTTGATCTTCATACTAGTTCTTCACTATAGGCAGGGAGTTATTATTATCCTCACCTGACAGGGGAGAGCCCTACTCTTTTGAAAAGCCACGTTTCCTGCCCAAGGCAATACAACCAATGCAAGGGGAACAGCTGCCACCCACGCACCCGCCTCCCGGGCTACCTCTTTTCCTACTGCACCACACTGCCTATTGGTACTAAAAACCATCTCAGTGACAGAAATAGAACAAGTGGAGGAGTTTAGAGATGACTGTTCCTGAAATTAAAAAAGACTTATAACTAGGGGGACCAGTGAGTGAACCTGTGCAAACTTGTTATCTTCCCTGAGACTTTGAGTAGCTCCAAATAACTATTTGGCTTTCTCCCTTTTCTGAAACAGCTTTTCTAATTTCTAAAAATTTTAATTTTTTTTAAAATTTCAAAACACAGGAACATTTATTTTGGGTAGGGTAGCTTTAGTGGTATACAGGGAATGTATAAAAGAAAGCCCTTCCCTATAACAATGGCCTCTTTAATGCAGGTCAAAAAATGGCACCTGTTCTCCACTCAGATATTCAGGATAAAAGAGGGTGAAGCCCGCAGAGCTTTCCTGGAAAGCTCGAAAGAACAGTAAGATACAAAGCACACAAAAACTTGACAGACATTGACAGAAAACTTCTAAAGTAATGTGAGCTTCACATGGTTTTATAAAACTTATTTTTTTCTTCAGTAGTTCAACTTTTCTGTTTATTTTTTCAAAGAAGGGATTCCTTCTGTGTCTGGAAGATGGAGTATTCTCAATCAGGTCAGCAAGTCCCCTGGGAACAGTATCATTTCCTGAGGCAGGTCTCCAAACACTTTGTTCTTTTACTATTTAAATTATCCTTAAGGGGAAATGCAAACAGTTAACAGCAATGGTTATAAGAGGGGGCAGGGGAACCTTCCCCAAAGGCTGGGAAAACGAAGAGTTGTAACAGTTGAAGGGACTAGCAACAGTGTCCTGGTGCCAGCTGACAACTGATTGGTTGATTGGCCAATCTCCAATCATCCAACCAAGTACTATATTTGCATAGGCCTGTTTTAAGCACCTAGAGAAGTAACTATTCTATAGACTACAAGTTAAGGACACTCAGCAAGTAAAACTTTTGGCTGTAGTGTTACGGAAAAACGAAACGACCAGACACTGAGGGGTTAGGAGCACGATCTTTACTTACGTGCACGGGCCCAGAGGAGACAGACTCCAAATTCTGAGCCCAGAACAACAGCCCCGCATTCCCTTTATGCTGGGCTAAGTGGGGTAGGAGTCTTGGGAGGCGTGGTATAGATTTGGCGCGAAAAGGGTTTACAGAGGTGAAAGAGAAGCATTTACATCATAAGTCAGGGCAATTGGCGTGAAAAGGGCTTACAGAGGTGGGAGAGAAGCATTTACATTATAAGTCAGGGCAATTAGCATTTCATCTTTGGTATCAGCCTTGATTCCCTCTACAGTAGTATTTGAGGAAAACTTCAGGGGCTAACAAGATAAAATATATGTACGAGATAAAACATATACACAAAACACAGGAATGGGAAAAGCATGTGGAAAGTGAAAATAGAAATATCCAGTTCTCCTGCAGTTACCAAAAGTGAAATTTTCAGCATTACGCACACTAGTAATATAGAGGTTTGAAGAACTAAGTTATACGGGGAGGGACAAAAGTAGGTTTCCAGTTGGGGGTATGTAAATGGAGTTTATTCTTGTATTATTTATTATTATATTACTTTCCATATGAACAGCTGTAAACCTACTTTTGCCCCACCCTGTACATGAAGGAGGAAATATATTTTTATTATATGACATCACCCTAAGATTAAAAAAAGCACTACCTTTTACTCTAGACACTTATAAGAAGAATCCTTCTAATATGTTGGCAAATATATACAGTAGTATTTAAATACTTCTACAGACTTGGGTTCAAACCCTTTTTCTAGACAACTCAGCCTTTCCGACTCTCCATTTTCTCATGTGTAAGATAAGAGCACTAATATCTCACTCATCTGATATTTTCAAAGATTATGAGACCATACTTGAGAAACAGAACATCAAAACTGAAGCTCTGACCAAAGTGCCAGCACTAAGATAATGTGACTCTGAGACAGATACCCAAATGTGAAATTTATAAAGGAAATGATGAAACACTGGTTTTGAACCCTCAGTTACGTCCAGGTCATCATAAATCATAATGACAACAATAAAAGGGGTCAGAAACTGGGAAGATGTATAAGAATATTTTTGAGGTAGGTCTTACTATGCACTAAATTTTTACTACTGTCCCCTAAAGGGAGACTACACTCTAGCCACAAGCTTGGTGAGAAGGCCCTCAGGCCTCCTGGAAATCTTGCTTTGTTTCCTGCAGTTGGGGGACACAGGACGAGTGCCTGGCATATGAAAGCATTGGGAATGGGCTGCACCTCCAGCCTCTCTAGGCTAGTGGGGACACACAATGCATGGACGTGTCTCCTGGGCACGCGTGGGTCCCATGTGCAAGGAGAGAAAGCCAGGCTGCACTGCCTGGGGACAGGGCGGACCCCCGCAGCATAGGGAAGAACGGAAGGCATGACCACTTCACAGGGTTTAAGGATGGAAGGTCCCAGCAGGGGAACCTTGGAGGGACCCAGGAGAGCACCGTGAAAGGGGGGATGAGCTCGAGGGACCTGCCAGGCCAGGAGCCTGATCATCCGCTGATGTCCCGCTCAGCAAGCCGTGGGAAGGCGTCAGTAGGTGGGGCCGAGCCTGCCCCTTCTCCGGCCCGCGACTGGCCGAAGCAGACTCTAGCCTCGACACTCCAGTTTTGTTTAGTAGCTTAGATTGGACAGTTTTTTAAATGCTTGAATTAAAGGTGTTTTATAATGTAAAATAATTGTAGAGTTGTCTTAAAAATGAGCCCAAACATTTCCCTAAACTAGTATATGGTACAAAATACCTCAAGAAAATATTGGATTGGTCAAAAAGTCTGTTACTTTCCCCCCCCATAAACTAGAAGACACCTTTTTCATTTTTGCCAATAACTTTATTGATTTGGATAATTTGAGCATGTCGGCTATCTCTCACTATTGGCTTCTAGTGGGTGGAGGCCAGGGGTGCTGCTAAACATCTTCCCATGCATAAGACAGCCCCACAGCAAAGAATTATTTGGCCAAAACGTCAATAGTACCAAGAAACTTCTCAAACCACTTTTGACATGTTCAATCAGTCACAGCACCTTCTCCATACACTGCGCAATTTTTTTTTTGCATTTCAACTGAGGTTTTACCTTTCTTGAAATAATAAAGCATAATACACCAAAAATGTTGCATAGTTTCTTCCATCTTCAGTATTTAAATGGCTGCACAAAAATTTACCTATTTCGATAAGCTTTTTTTCTAAAACTCACACTGATATGACAGTTGTCGCAATACAATCTAACAAAATTGTTTCGAATGAAGTTAAAGACAACTAAGCACTGCTAGAGGCATCATATGGGAAAAAAATAATGAACTTTTTGGCCAACCCAATGTTTTAAACTAATGGTTTGAGGTTAAAAAATATATATATATATATAATATTGTAGCTTAATTATATTCAATCACCATACATATTTAATTTCCTAATTTCACATTTAAACCCTTAACGCAGTGTCTGACCTCTAGATACTCAATAAATGACATTACTCATTGAGTTAATCATGACAATGATGACAATAATGAATGCAGTTTAATATAACTCTGAATAGTGAACAAAGACAGGTGCTGGGCCACGAGACAGTTTCCCTCGCAAAGATATTCAGTTTTGAGTACCACCATCACTGAGCCTGATTCGAACTTGTGTCCCAGCAGGAGCACACATAGTTATGTCACGGGCCATCAGGTTTCTCAAAAATAGCTGGAGTCATGCATGTTCAATTCATAAGTGTGAAAGGTATGCTGTGTTGTAGATGTAGTACATTAGCAGAAGATCTTAAAGTGCTGGAAGGAGTCCCGTGAACGTCACTGAACTCCAGGGACAAGCCCGTGACAGGAGGTCTCAGCAGCGCGTGCTGGGAGGGGCCACTTGGGAGTGAGGGCTGGAGAGGGAGTGGGGAGCTTGGTAAGGCCTGGCTAGCAGTGTTAATAAGCAGCCTTCGAAAAACCTGGGAATGCCAGATTGGCTGACCTGCACCAGGGCAGTTACAGGGATGAAGCCTAAATATTGCTCACACCTGTCACAGGCAGGCGGGCGTTACGGGTCCCCCCCAGTCCTAAACCCTGGAGCTTCAAGAACACGCTGGCTGATCTCGTGCACTGTTGTAGGAATTCAATGAGAGCCTGTGGGTAAAATATTTATAATAGTGCATGGGATGTGAAAAGCCCTCAGAAATGGTTAAAGTACTTACTATGGCTACATTTGATATTACTAACACTAGTGTTTAAGTGAGATATTTAACCTCCCTAAGCCTTACCTTCCTTTCATCGTCGTCTGTATTGGGGGCCTAGGTACAGCAACCTCACCAGTTTGTCGTGAAAATTAAAGAGATCCTATCTAAATGTCTTAGTTAATGCGTAGCAAAGGATAGACGCTGATGAAGACAGCAGGGAAGCTCCTCGCCCAAGGACACACAGGGACGCTGCTTCAGTCAAACCTGTCTGACCCCAAAGCCCACATCCGTAATTCCAACGCTTTGTTGCTTCTTGCGTTATTCTTAAGAAAAAAAACAATAATGAATTGCCAAGGCCAAGACAGGGTCCCTCTTAAAAGCAGACACAGAAAACCACACGAACGTGGCATTGACGAGAAAGCCGGCTTGACCTTCTCTGGAACAGCGCTGGACGTGCCCTCGGCACATGACGACAGGGAACCAGCAGCGCCAGGAAAAAGGGGCTTTCCTGCGTGAGTAAAGACGGCAGAATTGGCTCTGAAGCGTCTCTACAGTAGTGGGGGTGACTTTGTACTAAGCCCACCTAACTTTCCAGCCTATTCCAATTTGGACCCCAGGGCCCAAGAGGAATTGTGTGGGATCAGGGGTAGAAGCTAGTTTTCCTCTGGGTCACAGCGGAAGAGGGTGGGAGTCGTATTATTACTAAACCCAAAGTAAATGGAACAACTGCCTAAAAATAACAGTGATACTTAGTTTTGGGATCTATGATGAACTGTAGCCGTACCCAGATGTCAGCCAGGGCCTCTCTGTTCTTTATAGACTTAGAGGGGTCTGGTTTGATTCTTTCCAATTTCACAGAGGATAAAAATCTAGGGTTCTCCTTCCCCTGTGTTCCTGTGAATTCCAGGGAGTCTCTGACTTCTGCCTGTGGCTTTTGTATTTCACGGGTTGCCTGTGACCCCAGAACAACACAGTTTCTGTCTCCACCCACAAAATAATTTTGTTCTTATGAGAGTAGTCAGTTGAACATTTGGTGCCTTGCAATGCCTAGCTTTCCACTGTTTTGATGACGGTAGACCCCACCTCCAACCCCTGCTCCAGGGAAAGGAAACCCAACCCCCGATTTTTGCATAGTAGCTCAAAGATCACCTTTGGCTTCTTCGATGGCTCCGCTTATACCCCAAATATCTTGTCCAGATAGTTCTTCAAACAAATCCAGAGCAGTCATACCTTCTTATCCTGGCCACAGGGACAACGTGGGTTCCAACAAAATTTACTCTCCCAAGAATATGGCACTAGGAGTCCTAAGTTCAAATGAGTTTCTCTTGGATATGTGAATTGGCCTGAGTGGAAAGCCAGGTCCGGGGAGGCCAAGTTTGCCAATTCTTGAGAAAGCCATTGTGCAGAGAGGGAGAAGAATGAGAGCATGCTCACTGGGACGCAGACAGAAGGCAGCGCACAGCCTCGTGGAGGCCTACAGAGGCAGAGGTGCTGGCGTGTTGCTGGCAGCTTCGCTGAGTACAACTTTTATGATGCCCAGCCTTCAGCTTTCTCTTTCTTGCCCTTGGGTCCTTGAATGCTATACCCTGACCACACCCCCTTTTTTTTCTTAAATTATGTTAGCCTGAATGGGTTCATGCTTCTTGTACCTCAAAGACCTTTGTCTAATTCTCCCTTCAGAGAAAAAAGAGAGAGCTAGGTCTGAGAACCCCGCAAACTTGGCAGACTTACATTTTTGAGTGAGAGGGATGTTGCCAAGCTGGCTTTCCCAGATGGCTCTGACATATGAAGCTCTTGACCGGGAACCTCTACCTCTGGGAAGCCCGCTCAGCTTGGTTCTTGGCACACCGTGAAGACGGATGAACACTGGAGACCCAGCTCGGACGAGGCTGAGATCATGTGAGCAGTCACCTGACCATTAGGGACCCAGCTCCGAGCTCCCGCAGGCACTTTCTTCTCCACAGCATGCTTATCACCAGCTTTAAGAGATCAGCTCATCTAGTCACTGGCCCACTGCGACAGGGAAAATTGGTACCACATCTGAAAGGCATTTGAGCACTGGATTCAGGTTTCCAGGAGCCCACGTTTCCCGGTGGGAGGACTAGGGAAAGCTATGTTTCCTGGAGCATGACCTCCTCCTACCAATTCTAAGCACACAACCCAAGGTCCATGGCTGTCAGAGCTCCACCAGTGTCGTGGGTGAGCAGAAACTGGCACCAGGGCCATAAACACCTGCATCGCCTACCCCCAAACGCCTACAAATGGGGAAGTTTGGGGCCACCAAGGTAGCACCAGGAGTAAAAAGCTGGCGGATGACCTGCAGGGCCCATCGCACACCCATGGCCGACCACAGGAATAGCCTCCTCCAGCAAGTCCACAGAAGGTCTCGGTTTCTTTGCAGAATGTTGCTCCAGGGTCTCGTGACTAGTCACTTGAGGGTAATATGAGCAATAAAACTCATTTTCTCTGACCTGGGAGTTAAAAGACTAGATATAAAACACTGACCAGCTCTCTGAGCATATTTCCCTCATTTGCAAAAGGAATGGGTCAGACCAGATTGTCGCCAAGGTCAATGACCTTAATGGTGGTGAGAGGGTTTTCAAATTAGAGTTGGAGGGAGCTGAAAAAACTAAACAGGAAACTAAACCTGATGTAGAAGAGAAGAGATTCCGAAACAACCCCAATGGGTCGATGGGTTATGAAATTTAAAAAAAAGGGGGGGGGGCGGTTGTTGGTAGGGAATAAAGAACTTAAAACTTTGCTACAGTCATGTAAGCTAGTCCAAAGGTCATAGGGAAGCAGAAGAAAAGAACTTCCAAGACAAATGGTAGCAGTGGGTCTGAGAAAACTGGGCATGGGAAAAAAATAACACCTCACTGGGAGTGGGGGTGACAGGGTGTAAAACAAGGTGACAAAGGAATGACAGTAGAGATAATAGATTTGAGAATGATTTCTGCAAAGCCTGGGAATTTGATGGAGACAGCAAGAGAGAAACAACAGTTTCATATCTCTAATTGTCTTTCAATGCTTGTGTGGGCAAAGGTATAACAAAAAAAGTTAAGCCTTGCTTTTCCGTACTCAGAGCCTGACTGTGTCAGTTCCACATATGATAACCGCCTCCAGGGTGCTCCCCTGTTCCCCCAGGCCACAGCCCATTCTCTACATGAAGCCAAAGGAATGTTTCTACAGTACATCATAAGCACCACCCTCCTTTTGAAAACCCCTCAGTGTCCCCTCTCCTGGCTATCTGGCACTACACTGAGGGTCTCTCTGAATAAGCAAATCATCCTGTTCCCTTCTCAGAGGCTACAGAAAGCCTTCCAGCCCACGGCCTCCTTCCCAAGAGGTCACCTTGCAAATTCAAGTTTTATGCCTCTGCAAATCTACCTCTGCGTTTACAGCTACTGGGCCTAAGGAAGCGAGCCAGGCCAGCAGCAGGGCAAGGGCCCACGACGCTCTGTTCTAGATGGGTCCACGCACTGCGTTAGACAGACGGCGTCTTCTGGGGAACCTGAAAATGGGCCCAAGGGGAGAGTCAGCAGAAGAGGACACACACAGGGACAAAAGCGGTAGCAGAAGCCATGAGGTAGAAGAGCGTAAGAGTAGGGGAAGCCAGAAAGCAGAGAAGAGAGGAGGGAGATGTGATCATAGTGGGAGTGGGCAGAGCGGCAAGAGGCTGGCTGGGGCAGCACTGAATTAAGGGGAAGGAGATGTCAGTAACCAAGGGAACACCTGAGACGGCTGCCATTGAGATTCCACCATGAATATCGGAACAAAGTTCTTTCTCTCGGTGTGGTCTCATGGCTCAGCAGCTGAAAGGATCTACCTTTCTTACTTCCTAAAGGATCCTTAAAATCATCTCCCGTTAACTGAGGTAATGTGAGAAAATCTCTGTTCCTTACAAACTAAAAATCAGTCAGTCAATCAATCAGCCAACCAATGAGCTACTAAAGATGGCCGAAACGGCAGGGCAGTGGGAGCTTGCCTCGATTTTCGGTGCCGCCCCTGCTTTAAGGCGAAGCTCAAAGCCAGGCTCCTCTTTTCAAGTTTCTTATTTGAGAAAGGGAGCTATCATTGTCACATGGCGAAACAGGCAAAGCTTGGGCATGTCTAAACATGATCGGGACCGGGGTGTAGAATCTGGGTCACTAAAGGAACACAGCAATGCTTTATCGAAGAGCGACTCTGAAGGCTGGAAAACAGGGGCACAGGTGTCATGTTCAGGGTTGAGTAGGTAGGTGACTGAGTAATAGACATTAGTGTGAGATGAAGATGA
This sequence comes from Mormoops blainvillei, assembly GCA_004026545.1. Classification (NCBI taxonomy): domain Eukaryota; kingdom Metazoa; phylum Chordata; class Mammalia; order Chiroptera; family Mormoopidae; genus Mormoops; species Mormoops blainvillei. The sequence goes on from PVJD01010157.1 coordinate 40,994, forward strand.
AAGGAGTAAAGGCACTACAGGCAAAGCTCAGAGACATTGCAGGTTTGTTTTCAGGCCACAGCAGTAAAGCCAGTCATAATCCTTTTGCAGATGGGGAGGTTCTTGCCTTTAATTCGTTGAAAGAAAGAAAGAGAGAGAGAGAGAGAGAGAGAGAGAGAGAGAGAGAAAGAAAGAAAGAAAGAAAGAAAGAAAGAAAGAAAGAAAGAAAGAAAGAAAGAAAGGAAGGAAGGAAGGAAGGAAGGAAGGAAGGAAGGAAGGAAGGAAGGAAGGGAAAGAAAGAAAGAAAGAAAGAAAGGAAGAAAGAAAGAAAGAAAGAAAGAAAGAAAGAAAGAAAGAAAGAAAGAAAGAAAGAAAGAAAGAAAGAAAGAAAAAGAAAGAAACCTACTACATCCCTGCATCCTCAAGGGAAGTAGGCCAGCATTTAATTTTCAATTTTTGCTTAGAGATGGAATACATTTGCAAGGAAAGCTCTGGTTGGGCCCTCTCTGATTAGGAAAATATAGTGGCTTGGTGGCATTATAAACAATAGCAAGGATTTGCTTTCAAGGTAGATTTAAGGAAGATAGGAAGGTTTAGGAGCAGACAGTGGTCACTGCAGTGGTGGCAGACAGGGAAGAGATAAGGGAGGGGACAGAGGCAGAGCTTGCCGGATGCCCTTACAGAGGCAAGGAATTTGAGGTCTGAGAGGGCAAAGGGCAAGGCTCTGCCTGGGCTGACCTAGATGAGGCCGGTGAATGAATTAGTCAGTTTTAAGTAGTTTTGCTGAGTGGTAGGTCACCTGAAGGCACTCTGTCCTAGTCACCTAGAAATCTTTATTTTTTACCCCAACAAATAAATTACCCTCAGTCTGCTGAAGGATAAACAAATAATGCTATAAAAAAGATACCCATGGAAGACAGAGACCAAAGATGATTCTTCCCTATCTTTGTTCTTGAACTAGATTAATGAATGAGCAAGACTGACCTCAATTTAAAACCTTGGGTAATTGTTAGGATTAAATAAAATAACCTGATTTAAATCTACTTAGCATTTAATAGGGAATCAATAGATATTAGCTCTTTCCTATACACTGTATACAAACACACACAAACACACAGATTTGCCAAATGTAAACAAGAGAAGGGACATCAGGAGGTGTTACATGGACCCTTTATCTCTCTAAAGGGGGCAGGACTCAGAAGCCCCACGATGAAGTACAGCTGTGCTAGAAATTCATTCCAGAGAGCAAATTTATGCCGCTCTTTCCACTGCATGCCGCAGCTTGTACATAATAGCCAGAGGGAATAGAACACAAACAGCTGGGAAATAAAGATGAAAGCAAAACTGTGTCAGCAGGGAGAGACACACAAGCCCCTGAGAGCCCGGCAGTGTCATGAAAGATAGTTTGAACAAGGTCACCTGCACAGAATTCTCTTTCTCAGAGAAAGATCATTCGACTGCTGCCCATTTCTGACCGTCTCTGGAAGTCAGGATAGGGAATGGGATACGTTTTCCCTAGCTTTCATACTTCTACAGTAAGGTCTATTCTGTATAGTGGAACAGAGCCAAGGCCGAAATCATGCATTATTATAAAGGCTAACGGGGATCTGGGATGGTGGAAAACAAAGAAATTCTGCTTCCTAGCCCAAGAGGAGCCTGCTGAGGTTTTTCTCCCTCCGGAATCCCAGATACCAAGTTTTGTGGCCATATGCTGCCCTCTAGTGTCTTTTTAAGGAATGGTAACATGAGAAATAAAAACACTGAATCCCGAGGCATCCAATATGACCTCAGCTCCTGCCTGGTAAAACGAAACAAAACCAAACCAAAGTAAAATTCGTAGGGAAAAAAAAAAAACAAAAAACCAGGATTTGTATTGAAATTGAAATGTGAATTAAATTTGGCCTCAGCATCGATGTTGCATTTTCTTTTCCTGGACTTTGGAAAACACAGTGTCTAGATGAGTGAGTGCCCTTTAAAAATACAGACAACCGGTCGTTCCTTGCACATCACTCTCAAATGCATACTGCCTCAGTCTCTCTGAGGTGGGGTCCAGAAATCTGCTTTTCTTAACTCCCACCACACGACCGATGTGGTTAGGTCGACTGGTCTAATTTGAGAAGAACTGAAGATCGCTGCAGCGACTTCAGACAGAGTGTAGAATGAATCTGATCGTTTTCTCTGAATCCTATAAGGATACAGTTCTTAGGCAAAATATACATGAAATGAAAGCACTGACCCGGATACATCAGCTGTCACTTTTCCTGCATTTAGAGTGGCTGAATCCGACATGACGGGCACGCAAAGACAACAATGTTGTTCGATTCAGAGTGAGAGGCTCCTCTAGATGTTGTCCCATATGAATAAGTCCCCCTAATTCCGCTGGGTGTTCCGGGGAGGAAGAGAAAAAGGGAGTAGTTGCTCTTACACATCCTTCCTCTATCCCTTAAACATTTCTTCCTCTAAAAGTCTTCCTGCTACCCTCAGGTTAATTCCAATGCCCTGGCAGGGCTCCATGTTCTTTTGTGTCCTTTATCCTCCCCTGAGAACATTTTTTCATTGATTTTAGAGATAGAGGAAGAGACAAAGAAAGGAAGAGAGAAAAGAATCAACTGGTTGCCTCCCATAAGGGCCTAGACCAGGGATCATAAGCACAAGCTTTCGGTTGCCGGATGACGCTCCAACCAACTGAGCCACACTGGCCAGGGCTTGGGTCTCCTTTAAAACTTCTTCAACTTCAGTGAAAGAAGGCTTTTCATTACAGGAACCCTACTGCCCTCTTCCTAACGGTGTTCTCCACTCGGCCCAGAGGAAATGCTCGGTAAATGCTGGTCATCTGACCAACGCCATCGTCACACACGCCAAAAGGCGGTGATGATGGAAGCTCGGAGACACCATGCCCCGCGACACACACTCTCTCTAGTAGATGACAAAGATGGCAAGAGGTTTTCTTTAGGGTTATTGTTGGCATTGGATCACACAGCTAATTTACAAGCACACAGCTTCGGCTTTTAATTTTTTAATTTTAGGAATTCGCTATCACTTTTGTCATAGTCTAATAAGTCTATAAACACAAGGAGCTTCCTGAGGTAAAAGTCATTAATATAGAATCTCTTTATTTTCCTGGGATTCACCTCAAATTAATTTTTTTAACACAAATGCACTAAAATTTCAATACCTATTATATTACTATCATATAATATGCTATTTTCAATTCACAGTTTAAGTTTTCATTTCTTATCAGGGATAAAGTCTTTCTTATATTCAAAGTCATGAAACACTCAATGTTTTAATAATACTTAGTTCTGAGAACTTCTTAGATTTTTAAAGGTCTTTCCCACCCCCACCAGAAACAACCCTACACTTCAGGCTCCTAACACCCCCACTTCTTTTTTAATGAATAAGCAAATCTTTACTTATTCATTAAGTAAGATCGTCCAATATGAGGTATTACCCACTGCCTTGCACTGCTTCTCCGTGACCCCCCACCATGGGCAGGTCTCTGCAGCTCACCCACTTCAACTAACCATGAATGGCTTCCTTTCCAGCCATTTTAGTCTCCGACAGAGCGTCAGCGTTTCTACTGAAGCTCACATATGCTCACAGAGGCCTCTCCCTACACAAATGGTATATAGCATTTGGCTTTAGCACTGGTGGCTGGCTTGGCCAACACCCTGAATGTCACAGCCTCCCCCGTTCTCTTGAAAAGTCCTGCCTGAGCCCACTGCAGAACAGGGGCACTCACAATTCAGGGGCAGAAAACACACTCCATTCACTTCAGTCAGAGACAAGAAAGAGGTTTTGCCTGTTAAACAGCACTGCCTTGGAACCTCATTTTACTTTTTGAGCTAAGGTATCGGATTTGTGGGTGTAAACAAGATGTCTTTGAAGTTAACGAGAGGCCTGCTCTGAAAGGAGGGGGACAGCCATCACCGCACACTTTAGATGTTGGAACAATAGAATCCTGGGACTGTAAATAAACTCCACAGTCACAGAAAGGGAAACACTTCTCTTTCTTCTTTTCTCCTATTTAGAAAGAGCATTTTCTCTGGAAGGACTTCTGTTGGATTTTCTCTTTCCAGTTCCCTCACTCCTCATGTATTTCTGTCTGAGTCAAAGGGAAAGATCCCGTCAGTGTAAATGAACAGCTCCTGCCAAGCACCAACGCGCCCCCCCCACCGCGATCCCTGTAGGACTGTGCAATGCATCCTTGGAGAGCACAAGCAGCAACGGAGCGGCATGGGTCAGAACCGGGGTCATGTTTTCACTCCACTGTAGCAGAAGTTTTATCCCTGGGCAAGTCATTCCAAGCTTGAGTTTCTTACGTTCTTAATGAAATGCTAATAACACCTCCTCCAGTGCTTGTTGTACTGTTCATTGAGATGGGATATACAGATCCATTCTGAGGAATTGAGAAAGGCCCACTCAGAAACAAACTTCTGTTATTTCCTCCTGTTATTGACATGTTTTCTAAGCAGTTTGTATTGCTCCATTGAGAAATCAAGTATCAATAAGGAAAGAAAATGTCTGCTAAGACTTTCTTAGAAGTGGGTAAGAGAAACATTCCCTCTGGTGTGTGTGCGGTGGGAGGGTTCATTGTTGGAGGCACAAAGGTATGGGCCTGGCTCCGGCACCTGTCAGTCGGAGGGTCTGTTCAGTATCCTGGAAACCTCACCAAGGAAAGAAAGCTACTAAGTTCCTGACAAAACTCCTTGCCTCTCTTTACCTCGACTCCATCCACATCAACTGAAAACTGTTGGGGTTCGAGAAACTGCCAACGCCTGTTTTTCTTTATATGATCAAGCTAAGAATACATTTTTATCACTCTTTAAAACTTAATCATGCATGCATTCTTAGGTATTGCATGTTTTGAACTGCTGTTAAAAATGCATGTTTCTGTCACATTAAGGTGGGGACAGAGACTTGTGTGTTGTATTATTAATTATGTATGGGAAATGAAATCCTGGTCAGGTTTTGCAGAAGGTCACACACACTTCCCCGCCTCCGCTCAAAGTAAAAGATTTGCCAGGTGCCTGGGGACATGTTGTTTCACGTCTGCCACCCTGACTCTGCCCACTTACTCTTGAGGTCCAGGTTCCTGGCTCCTGCGGTGATCTGCGTTGTGACTTTCGTGTCAATCTTTACAGTGTGGAGGTTGCTGGTGTCCCTTGATATCATCACGTTATGCCACTGATTGTCATTGAGAGGTTTATTCGAGCTCCCTTTGATGAGGTTAGCACCATTTCCCAAATCAAACACGTAATGTAGGTACCTGGGAAAAAAGAAAAGGTGGGAAAATACACTCACTTTTTGAATTTTTGATGGAGCCAAACTAGATATTACAAGCGGGCCATTTTTTTCAGGTGACGTCATCCTTGCTAGACGTTATGAGAATGAGCTGTGCAGGAGCTCAGCTAACAAGAAGAAACTACTTTGTCTCACTAAGGGGGAGTCTTTATTATCTTCACTATAAGGAATTGTGAAAATAATTTTTTAAATCATGGTCTACACTCCGATTTTGGAAGTTATACGGGATCTGGCACAGTAATGCCTCTTTTTTATTATGAAATCATAAGCACGTAATTCTGTAACATAACAATATCACATTCGAGCACACCATACGACATTTTAGGTGAAACGTTCAAATTAAAACTATAAATTATTACACCTATATTGTGACCCGACCAACCACACTCAAGCAGGCCTTACTTCTGCCGAACCCTGCTCACCTTTCACTGTTCATTCCCTATTTTCGCTACTCCCTCCATCTTTGCTAACCACACCGAACTGGCACTTCTTCTCAGTTTCTTGCGCTGCGTTCCCCTCCATCTTCAATGCCTGTCTCTCTAAGGAAAGGTGCGCTCGTCTTTGAAGCCTCAGCGCTAATATACACTCCCTGCCTCATATATTTCCTCGCGTCCCTGAATACTCTCCTAAGCCTTTGCACTTGATCATCTTAGGACACTTTTCATGGTGCCTCTGTTCTGTTCTGTGTTCACCTATATCCCTTAGGGTTCTGTTTGCATATGTGTGGGTTGGGTGGGTGGGATCTGAGAAATATACATACTTCCTGGCACATTAGCTAGCCTGCTGTAAATGTTCAGCAATATTCACTGAATAAATGAATGAATATACAAATCAAATAAATTACATAAAACTTTTTATCACGATTTCAAGGACATGTCACAAAAATCTTTCTAAATTTTCAAGGAATTTGGACATAGAATTAAGTATGAGTTAAGTGGGATTTTGTAAAATTCAACGAGTTTGATTACTTGAAGTAGCTATTTAACATAGCACAAATTAGCCTACGAATTTGTAGAAACTCCTTTGTAGAATTATAGTGTGCATAGTAATAGGAAGGCAATCCACATTTGAAATGGAAGATTCATGGAATGCCCAGCATAAATTAGAACTTGATGTTATTTATATCTCATATAACTCATATATGGAAATGTAGGTATAAAAAGACTATACAATACCCCTATTAATTTTATAAGATTCTTAAATAATTTAAATAAATCCATTATTTGAACACCCTGCCCCTGCATTCACCCCTGCCCATGGCCTTGCAAGTCAATACATTTTCTTTAATGTATGTTTTTGTCAATTGAGGTCCATTTTCCCAAAGTTTTACTTGTCATCGAATTGACATATACTCACCCTTTAACTAATTCAACCACAATAAAGTCATTTCCATCTCCACTGTTATAGAGAATTAGTCCATCTAGGGATGTTGTCTTGAACTGGAAAAAAAGATGCATAGAAGTGTAGGCTTGCAATGTAGCTAAGGCAACATAGCTCGATTTGGTCTTGAAGGTGACAGGGTCTGCTATGATGTTCCGGAAGCCAAATCTGGCATTGAGCTCACAGTAATCTATGTCGCCATTTTTACACAAGTCAATGTATGCCATTCCATTAAATGTCAGGCTCTGAAGGTGTCCAATGAAGTTGGAGGGCACAGAAGACAGATACCGTCGTTCTGTGATGATGCCAGTCTCTATGTTATGAAACTCCAGCCTGGTGTGATCGCCCGCCATTTGACCTGAAGGGGTGGATAATGTATTCTTATTTTCTGTATCTGGAAGGCACTTTCAACTTTAGAATTACATAACAACATCACATTTTATGATACAAGAATCCAAATACCTCCTTGATATTCAATTATGTATAGTAAAACACAGGTGTGATGTTAAAGGGCTAGGCTGTATTACGTAATACAACTTTCTTATGTCAGGTTTCAATCTCTGTCTAAATTATAGTCTTAAATTTTTTTTTTCCTCATTAGCTAAAGTGACAGCGTTTTTAAGAAGTAGAAGAAAAAAAAAGAAGCAAGTAATGAGAAAGGAAAGGAGAATGGAAAGTTAAGAGGGAGGGACAGAGAGAAGGAAAAGAAGGTAAGGAAGAAATGGAGAAAAGCAGGGAGGGAGAGAAGGAAGGAAGGAAGGAAGGAAGGAAGGAAGGAAGGAAGGAAGGAAGGAAGGAAGGTAGAGGGAGGGTTTAGAGGCAATGATTGCCCTAAATCATCCCAGTAAAAAGTGATATATCTTAGCTTCATGGTCCTGTTTTTCTTTATAAGGAATGTTCTTCCAAAAAAAGTGAGACTATATTTTCTTACTGCCAATTAAAATAACGAAGAGCTGCTGACTACTTTTCCAATAAAGAACCATGAAAATGTGTGTGAAGATAAGTATGTCATTTTCAACTTCGTTTTTCTATGTTGAGTGATTTCCACAGTCTTCCTTAGAACTAGTTCCCCAACCACTTTAGAATTTCTGCGGATCCCCCTGGCCCTGGGACATTCTTTTTGCACTGTGTTCTGGATGACTACACTGATCACAATATACCAATACAAGGCATGTCCAGTTTTGAGAAAACCAGTAAAATTAGACCACATTATTAAAGTTATAATCTTCTTTAAACACTTGACTGTAAAGCTTGGTTGCAGGTTTACATGGTGGTTCACTATTCAAGTCAGTCCCCCTCCGCTTCATCTACCATATTTCCCTATCAACCCCCTGGAAGGCCAACCTGGTCCCATTTTACCTCCAGAGTAGCTGTACCTACCTGCAGGGTTGAAGATAAAACACACTTAAAAAAGAAAATGATGCAAACTTGCTTTTAGAGCACAGCATAAACTATTTAACATTGCTAGTGGTTCATTCCCAGCATCTTGTTCTTGTCTAATTAAACTGTCATTCACTTTCTTCTGAAACTCAAAAACGTTATTAAAATTGCAGTCAAGTTCTTCTGGGTACTAACTTTTGACTCAATTTGGCATAACTGAAAAAGTTATCAAGCTTACCCTATCCCATCATCCATGATATTAATGAAAATATTAATTAGAGCCAAGTCCAGTATCAACCCCTGAGAAAATTCACTGGACCTTCTCTCCGGGTGTACTGAGGACTGAGGAGCCATCTATGAAGCCTCCTGCAACAAGTCTGACAGGTTTCCTTTTCTTTAGTCAAGAGAGTAAAGTATTAGATGGCATTTTAAGGAAATGTCTGTAAGTAAAATATAAAAGGCATACTCTTTGTTGTGTAAGAAAAATTGTCTATGTATTTAATTGACTTCAATGCTTATAAACTCACTGGGGTAAAAATCACTCCCCTAGTCTGAACTTGACTCTATTTAAATTTGACACCTGTTTACTAGTCCTGGATCCTGGAAACAACTTTCCTGTCACCCTGGGAGTGTTCTTTTTAGTCATTGGTTTGTTCCAATCACCTCTCGGCAAACTTTTAGACATTTTTTAGACAAGAAATACCAGAGCCCATAGTTGCCTGTCCTCCTCCTTCCTCCCTACTATGTCTCCCAGTTGTCTATCTGATGCAAAATATGATTAAATCCTTAGCAATTCTGTTTTCTTGTATGACATCATTTCTTGCTCCTTCTTCAGTTTTTCCTGCTCAGTGACCTCCACACTGCTCTGTGGTAAGCTCTCTCTTTGGTAGCAAATAAAATTAGCCTTTTCATTTTCAAATATAAAGTTCTAAAAATACCAGTAACATTAAATCAACAAGCCATAAATAATGAAAAATAAGCAAAGCTTAAAAATTACTTGAGATTTTCCATCTCTTTGTATTGATTTTTATCTTTTTTGTGATATTATAATCTGAGTTTTTACTTAATGAGCCCACCCCAACCCTGCAATTTTCCTGTTTCTTCTCAAAAATTCCATTAACAGAACAACTGATAGAAAAGAAGTATCTGGAAAAATATTTCTCATACTTGAAATTAAATATTACCCCAAATTGTCAAGCTCTTGGCAGCTCTGAAATAGTGAAACACATTTTGTTTAGGAGGACTGAGAAGTTCAGTGATAAAAATAGCACATAATATCTGTTATCTTTTCTCAAAGGAACAGGATATATATGCAGAGCATAAATAATAAAAAGGCAGTAAAACAGTGGTGGCACAGCCATGGCCCAGTTACAAGAAAAATCATTATGGCCCATGGTCAAGAGCCCATTCTCTCTTTAATAAGGGTATATAAATTGCATTGACAGTAATGGCAGAGATGCTTGCTCCAGGGAGAGAATTAGCACCTAAAAGCTATTATCCACTGCCTAAGAAAACATTAAGAGCTACCTTTTAAAAACTCTTTTTTCTTCTGAACTTATTCGTGTGTTTAATCCTCTGTCAGGAATGTAGCCACCTCTACTCTTGTATACATATATTGATTAAGAAAAGAAATTAAGGGCGTTAAAGGAGAAACATATTTAAAGCTCCAACCATTGAAAAATCCACTGTCTTTTCCAGAGAGTTAGTGGAAAGAGAATTTGAACTTAGCAAAATGCCTCTGATCAAAGTGTCTGGGGTATAGCAGATTGATGATAATTTCTAATTAAAAAAACACACCCACCTGGATCGTGTGTTCACATAAAAATCTCAGTTCTCTAAATCAAATATTTTGTACCTAAACTGATAGCAGGATCAGCTACTCTAGGTTCAGCCTTGCTCAGAGTTGCATTAAATATTTACTGCAGAACAAAATAACCTACCAGTCTTACACTGACTTGTTAATTCACTTAAAGTTTCTGAGTGTGTCGTACAGGTATGTGTCAAGTAATAAAAAAAATTAGTGGTGGGAGGAGTAGACATGGATCCTGTTTTCACAAAACTATGCCCATTGGAAGATGGCAGATAAAAAGATGTAAGAAAATAATTAAATATATAACGACAACGCTCAGAAAAATACTAGGAATTCGATAAACAAGGTGTCATGTTGTAAACAGAAAATGTGGGGAAGTGCCTGAGTTGATATTTAACTTAAATTTGAAGGGTTATAAGGAGAAAGCCATGGGCAACAGGGGCTGGAAAAAAAGGGAGAAAGCCATGCTCAGAACAGGAGAAGCTGATTCCAAGGTGAGGCAACGAGTAAACAAAGGTTCTTAGCAGCAAAGGAGCCAGGAAGTGTGGCTAGAGCGTCATGAATGAGTGAGGTCAGTGGCTCCCACGTCAGGTGGAAAGGAGAGTCAGGGCACAGATATCTCAGGGCCCCCTGGTTATATTAGGAGCTATTGGAGGGTTTTAGACGAGTGGAAGCCACGAGTCAGTGTGTGTGCTCGTGTAAGTTGTATAGGTGTGTATGTGTGCATGTGCATGTGTGTGTTTAATCTCTCTGATGTGGGTACAATTGATTGGAGATGGTTTGGACTAGGGTGGTTCCAACACAAATGAAAAAAAAACCGAAAACAAAGGACAAAATACGGTAACTGTGGAGGCACAACCTGCAGGGTTTACCGATGACGTTGAGAATGATGGAAAGGAGGGAAATAATGATGCCGGGCTTCCAGGTTTGAGTTACTGTGTGTCTGGTGAAAACTGCTCAGTGAAGGACACATACACTAACATAAGCACGAATACAAATCACACAATTCCAGATTTTTGACAGACTAAATGATAAGTTGAAACCCAAGGCCTCCCCACTTAGGGACCCTGTGTATTTTGTAGAACACTTTCTTATATGAGTCCTAAAAAATCTCTCATTTTGGGGACCTCTTTGTTGGTAACTGCTGTTCCTTTCATCCTAGCTGAGGGTCAGACGTTCCTAAGAGCAGCCTGAGTATGGACTGTCCTGTGTTCAACAGATACTTGACTTAGCATATATAATAATATATAATATATAATATGTATAGTAACATAAAGATGTAGTCAAATATAGGATTGTGCACGGAGAGTCTCCAGTGCTTTCCTTGTTAAAAATTTTCTTGTTCAGTGATTTCTGATTTTTTGTGAAACCTGAAGAGAAATCCCTATTGCTTTTCTGATTAACAGGTGGCTTCAAGTGGCCACTAGAGTGTTTGAAAAAAAATTCATCCTAAATTTAAGCCTCAATGGCAAGTTTCCATTGTTATCTTTGGAAACCATTTCTAGTGATATAAACTGAAGGTGATTTTTTTATTATAATTTGTTGGCTTTCATGAGATCTTTGACAAAACGTCATCCCACAAATCATCCTGATGAAAACTTACCAAGTAAAGGTAGATTAATTACTATGGAAAAAAAGAAATTGTCTTTAGCTTTGAGCAGCAAGATGCTGGGAGTTGGAGGGAAAGAAGGAGGTGGGGTAAAACACTGGGAGAAAAATGCCTAATTTAGGTGAATCATCAACCTTGACTTGGCTTGTATTCCGACATCATATTTATACTCTGAGAAAAAGCATGTTGGTTCCCACAATGGTAAAAAAAATATATGTCAGCTCCTACAGAGCAGAGAGTAGAATGTAAATTCTGCTCTAAGGCCATGGCAATTTCAAGAAAGAGTAAATGACAGGTTAATTTACTCAAATGATAGTTTATTATTTTGCTCTTCTTCAGTTCTAAGAAGCTAACCAAGTCCTTTTTCCAACCTTTCATTCAGGTCTGAATTTTAAGGTGTTCCAAAAGGGAAAAAGAAAAGAGCAGAGTGTATTTAAGGGCTGGAAGAGACAATGAGGAGGTTACCACTGACCAGGCAAGAGTCGGTGGGATTTTAGGTGTACCGAATGCCAGCATCTTGCTCTTTGGCAAGGTTCAGGAATTCGGGCAGAATCGGTGAGGTAAACACAGGGAGACTGGGCCGCTGCCCCTAGGCTGCAGGAGTCAGCGAAGACCCTTTGCCCCATTTAGAACAGAAGCAGCCGTGTTCTGGTAATTCAAAGAATCTAACAAACAAGAAAACACACCTAGGCTCTCTTTTCTCAGCTTTGGTAATAATGACATTTCAAAGAAACCTAAGCCACTTAGAACTTAACTGGTCATTTCTACTCATCTTGACAAAATCCAAATTGTCCTAACCATTCACCCTCCTGGAACCACCCCTGACTAAAACTAGCTGAGCTTCAGCGTACACTCTGGCCAAAGCTCTGCAAAAATCCTCCCTTCTTTCCCTGGGTTCGCACAGTTCCATGCTGGGCAATTTTGAATAAAGCCTTCTGCAGATGGTTCTCTGGCTGGTTTTCTTCTACAGAGAATAAAATGCCGTATCATAGCAGTGGATTCTCAGTGCCAATCCAGGGACCAGCTGTGTGAGAGTTCTCTAAAGAGGTTTGTAAGGAAAAAAAAAATAGCTGTGCTCCCCCCAGGCTCCTGTGGTATCAGGCTAAGAATTGGTCTTTTTAAAGCTCTTCAGATGATTCTGAAAAAAGTGAGGTCAAACCCACATGTAAAAACAAAATTTGAAAAGCCAGTAAGGACTAATGAAATAAGCTACAAAGAGATCTACAAGTTGGCACGTTGCTTCATTTGAACCCAGGAATAATTCTCTCAAAAGTGAAAATGTCATACATGATATTTCCACAGCAATGGAACTGACTGATCTCTGATTATGGGAGCTCCCCTTGGATGAATGTAAAACACGCACTTATCCACTGCACAAGGACCATCTTTGCCTTGTACTAAAATAATTAACATGAAGACATTCTCTAAGAAGAAAAAGGAGTTAATATCCCAGTAGATTATGTGCTTGAAGTTATTTCCAGCAGAGAGTCAAGGCCTACCAATTCTTCTTCCTTGGGCTCCGCTGTGTTCTCTGGGGAGGATTTTTATATGGCTCACCTTAGTTAGGAATCTACAAACCAGGGACTGAACTTGACATCCTTAAAGTTTAACCAAATGGGGGGTAAATGATAAAAATGATCTATTATAGCATATAAGGAAAAAGCAGGTCACCTGACAGAATTCCAGCACATTTTTCAGTTTCTTTGTCTCTTATTTGAGGGGGGACCCAAAAAACCCAGAACTATCTTCTAGAGGGTGGGCCCCATATACTACAGGCTTCTCCTGCTAGGTGAGTGTTCTAGGAACCCATCTTTATCAGTGCTCCAGCTGGTGTTGTTGTGAGAGGCCGCAATTGGCTTCAGTGAATTTTTTAAAGACTTTTTTCAACGCATTTGCCCATCTCATGATGGGTGACTTAGGAGCACACCTGCCCACACCGTACTGAGTGTTTGGCAGTTTTTGACCAAAAACAGCTTGACCCCTGTGCCCCACCCTTGCCATTCACCCAATCTTGCTCCAAGTGACTTTTTTGTTTATTGGTTTGTTTCCCTGGTTGAAAAGAGTCCTCAAAGGGAAACATTTTTCTGATATAGAAGAGGTGAAACAAAAAATGGTAGAATCACTAAAAAGCAACAAAATTAATGAGTTCAAAACTGTTTTGAGTAGTGGAAAAAATGTTTCAATAGGTGTATTGCATCAAGTATTGCATCAAGTGAAGAGTACTTTGAAGCTGACCTACATTAAAACATATAAGAATAAATATATAATTTTTTAGAAATAAATTCCATTTTGGAGGGGGTCCCCTCATATATTTTGATGATGAACAGCTGCAAGTTATACTTTAAAATAGCATGGATTCTCCCAAAAGCTCTCAGTAAGAGAAAATGACAGATTGTGGTCATCAGATTATTTTATTAAATCAGTAAGTAAAAGATTTCTTTAAGCTCCATTTTGCTGAGATCACCATTTAGAGAATCAAGAATCCCTGTTTCAATACTTCTAAGTTAAGATAACTACATGTTACAGTTTATCTGCTACTTTATTTTTCTTAACTAAAATTACTTTTTACTTTAAGCTTGAATAAAAATCTTCGTTGGTAACTATGAAAAAGAAAAGGTTCCCTCAATTCTTTCCACTTCTCCACCTACTCTCCACACCCCAGATAAGACTGAGCTCAGAGATGACTTGCTGCTGTTCATCACCAAAATATATTAGAACAAAGAAACTGAACAGAATTGGCATCCAAACAATGACTTCAATATTTTATGAGACACTCAGATATTTATCAAGCCACAAAATTAAAATATTTTATAACTATATCTTCTTCTTGAATTGTTAAACAACCAAAAACATAATATGAAAGAGTTGCTCGATATATAAAGAACTCATACAAGTCAACACCAACACACAAACAATCCAATTAAAAATGGGTAGAGGATCTGAACAGATACTTCTCCCAAGAAGACATACAAATGGCTGACAGATATATGAAAAGATGCTCAACTTTACTAGCTATTAGACAAAAACACATATCAAAACTACAATGAGATAACACCTCATACTTGTTGGAATGGCTGTTCTCAACAATGCAAATAATAAGAAGTGTTGGAAAGGTTGTGGAGGAAAAGGAACTCTCATTCACTGCTGGTGGGAATGTAAATTGTTGTGGCCACTATGGAAAACAGTATGGAGGTTCTTCAAAAAATTAAGAATAGAGTTATCATATGACCCAGCAAAGTCACCTGCAAGAAATGGGAAAGTCTAAAGCATCAGAAAAAGAGGGGACAATGAGGACAGCAGGGTTTACCTGTCATGGCTTGTTGGTCATCCACTGTTAACTTTAAACTTTTTCCTCGACGAACCACACGCACTGTGTGCCATTCATTATCATTGAGGTTATAGCCAGCAAAAAGGGTCTCGGGACCTTTGCCTGTAGAATATGCCAAACAGTCATTATGGACACTCAGAATCGGTTAAGCAAATGAACCTCACAGAGAGTGAGAGAAAGAGGCAAAGAAAGGGGGAAAGCTAGGGAGATGGA
>PVJD01010158.1:0-56040 GCA_004026545.1 Mormoops blainvillei
GGAAGGTTATTACAAAGCAGTGGAAATGGATCTTTTTTGAGGGGCGGGGATGCAGGTGACCGTACGACACCTGTCTGCAGAGCGAGGCGTGAGCCGTGTGCTCGTCGGGCTGCGCACCTGGGGGGCGGCAGGCTCGCCGAGCCCTCGCCTTACCTTTGAGTGGCTCTGCCTGGGCCCTCAGGAGCTCCGCACACTTGGCTTCCTCCTCCTGTATTTCCAGATGCAGTCGGCACTCTGGGTGAATGCTGCTCACCTGGTCAAGGTTTTTAAAAAATAGAAATAACTAAAAATTCCATGGTAAGAAGATAGTGAGGCAAAAGCTCTACCAAAAAAAAGAAAAGAAAGAAAACAACCCCCCTCAAACCCCCAAACCAACCAACTAAACAAAAAAAAAAAAACCCTTCCGAACCACAGAGTTTTAAGCTGCTTCCAAACTAACACTCATTTAGAGATGACCACCTTCATACTTCTGGCACGGTCATTTTAAAAAGTTTCATTATTTAACTTTGTGAGGGATTATGAAACAAATATAAAACTAACGGAATTTCTCTTGAGCATGAAAACACGTTTGCAACCACGGTACACTGCACGTTGTTAGTGTCACAATGTGGCACCATCTTTAACCCAATAGCCTTTCAGTGTTCGAGTCCCCGTTCACTGCCCCCGACTCAGTCACCATGAACATGTGTTTTCTTGTAAGACCATCCACCAGGAGTGCCGGCCGTCTCCAGACCCCACGGGCTTCAGCTAAGGAAAGCCCCCAGCCCACTGGGAAGAGCCCGGGTAGGATAGCTTAGTTCTTGGGGACTGCGGGCCACGTCAGAGACCCAGCCTTGGCATTTGGGTGAAGGAGCTTTTCGAGAAGACTAGAAGGGAGATAGGGGAGGGAGTGTGGGGACAGTCACTCCACTTCACGGTGCCAGAGACAAGCCCAAAGCTCTGCGTCCTGCAAGGCCAAGCTCTGCCCTGTTTTTACAGAGGTCAGATGTTCTGCTTTTATTACCTTCCCCTCCACAGTGCTCACACTGTTGTCTGGACCCCCTGCCACGTCCGAGCAGAATTCCACTCTAGCGAAAGAAAATCGCGCTCTCGGCGGGCACGTCGCAGCCACAGGCGTTTCACTAGCCCACTGTGGACAACGCTGTCGAACGAGGCCAGATAGGATTCTAACAAGGAGTGACGCTACCTCAGAGGGTTAAGAAAAGAAGCTTCTCTCCGGATCCTTTTGCCACATTTATCCTCATCTAAAAAGACGAAGATCGTTTTCCCCAGCTCGTCCCGGACAAGCGCCAAACACGCCAACCCCTGGCTTCCCACGGCCTGCGGCCAGCCCGTGGTTTAAACGCCAGGATTAGGGAAATTCTACTGACTTAGAAAGAAAAACAATTCTTTGTTGAGATATTAAAAGACACTGTAATGTCTTACTACGCAGCGTGATCGCAAATTCTGGGACGTCTTAGCAACTAAACAGCATTAACCATAATAATTCCGGGCACTTTTAACCAACCAGCCTTTTCAAAGCGTTGAAAAGGGCAGCGCGTCTGGCAACACTGGGCGGGGGGCGGCGGGTTCGCAGCCCCTACCCTTAAACCGCCCCCCTCCCGCCCTACCCCCGCCCCGCGCTCCTCAGGGTCCCGACCAGCTCAGCCCTTGGCTTCGCAGCCTCAGCCGGGACGCAAGTGAATCGTTAGGGGGGCGAAGAAAAGGAAGAGTTTTTGAGAAGTCATCCAATGCTCTAATTCGACGAACTTCTGTCCAGAGTATCGTTTCCTCCGGTGCTCTTACATAATGATTAAAAAAAAAAAAAATCAAAGCGGAATATTTCCAAAAGAGAAGTTTCTTGGGCCACAGCGCGTCTCTCTCTGACACTCAAGTCACAGGGCCCGCGGCGACCCTCCCGCATTTCGCTCCGAAACGGGAAGCGCGCGCAGGTGGCCGCTGCCCAGCCGGGGGACGACGGCGCCGCGGTGGCCCGGGGCCGCTTCCAGAGAGTCCAGTGCGGCGGCGAGGGGTCGGGGCCGGGGCCGGGGCGGGGGCGGGCGCACTCACCGGGCCGAGCAGCCAGCCGCAGCAGGTCAGCAGCGCCGGTGGCAGCAGCGCGGGTGCC
Organism: Mormoops blainvillei; assembly: GCA_004026545.1. Lineage (NCBI taxonomy): Eukaryota > Metazoa > Chordata > Mammalia > Chiroptera > Mormoopidae > Mormoops > Mormoops blainvillei. Next base: position 2,108 of record PVJD01010158.1, read on the forward strand.
CTCATCCTGGCTCCGCGGCGCCCACATGGGGGGCGCGGCGCGCGGCTCCCGGGACCGTGGTCCAGGCTCCGGGCCCCGAGTGCGGCGCGCTCAGCAGCTGCCCCCGGGCGGCCGGAGCGGCTGGTCCCTTCCCGCGGGTCCGCCTGCTGCGCCCCGCGGCCCCCGCCCCGCGCTCCCCGCGCCGCAGCAGCGGCCGCCGGCGGAGCCGCGGAGGGACGCGCGCAGGTGGGCCGAGCGCGCGCAGTGCCACGGGGGGCGAGAGGGTGGCTGGGCGCGCTCCTCCCACGCCTGGGCACAGGGGCCCGGGCTCCGCACGTGAGCCGCGGTGGGTGGGGACCTGCTGGGCTTCCCGGTTCAAAAGCAACCCGAAGACGTCCAGAAAAGTGGCGAGAAACCCAGCTGGGGTGGGTGGACGGTCTGCAGAGCCTGTGGGGCTCGGCTAGGGCAACGGAACATTGAGAAACTGGGTGCGTTCGGGGCAGATCGAGCCCGGGGGCATGTGCCCCCCCACCGCAGGCCTGCCTCCCGGGCTGGGGAGGGGCGGGGCGCTGCGGGGAGACCCTGCCGCAGACCCCACCGCCTCCAGAGGCTCTGGCCCCCTTTAAGATCCGGAAGGATTAATGGTCGCTTGAGAGCTGCTTGTTTTCGCCCGAAGGGAAAAGCACGAGAAATGAAAAACAAAACAGGTCCTTTCGTTGTGGTTTTAACTTACTATTCCAAAATACTTTCAAACTGACACAAAAGTTACGATAAGAGGAGTACAAAGAGCACCCCTTTTACCTTTATTTAGACGCAGCTGTGAAAGTTGACCTCATTGTTTTATCATTTGTGTTCTCTGTGACCACGTTTACCGCCCCCCCCCATTACCCATCAATGTCTGTCTATTATCTGTCTGTCTGTCTGTCTGTCGTCTGTCATTTACCTGTCTCTCTGTTGGGGAACGGTGTTGGGGACCATGGTCCGGATGCCAGTGAGGCGAACACCTCTTTTACGCGCTATCCCGCCCCAGGCGAGCCGACAGACCCCTGGGCCAGCTGTCCATTCGTAAGAGCGATAACGACACCCCCTCCAGCTCCCCACCTGGGAGAGCTCGTCTGGCAGCCTGCACTGAACGTCACCAGACACAAGGTCCCCCTGCTGTCCGAGTTCGCAGTCCAGCAGATGGGCACAGGACAGGGAGAAGCAAGTGTGACAATGACAATGTACAGGGGACGGGGCAGGAGGAGCTTGTGGGTGACGGGCCGTTAGGAGGGAGAGATCAAGGCTGGCATGGAAGCGCCCGTCGGACGGGACACTTGGACGCTTGGACGCTCCGAGAAACAGAGAGAGTGCTGAGAGCACCTGAGAAGTCGGAGAGTGGGGCTGGTTCCGGAGGCCCGAGAACGGAAGCGCGATCTCCACCTATCAGGGAGCAAAGTCAGCATCGCACAAGGGCCCGCGTCTCACTCACTACAGGTCAGAGCACACAACCAGGTTCTTCATGGTCCAGCTGTCTTGAGCTTGCTCAGAAGTCCCACGGATGCTGGTGTCAGTGACTGTCTCCTTGGGGTAAATGCTCATTCTTCCAGGAGTTTCCCCACCTCCCCTGGAGGCGGGGGCGGGGAGGCTGTGTCCTCAGGAATGAGCGGAGGTGGGCTCTTGGGTGGGGGGGGGCGTGGTCCTGCCGTGGCCCTGGCCCACCAAGGTGTGGCAGCCCCTTGACCGTGTTGCACTGGGGCCCACAAAGCCTTGGTTCCTGCCTGGGCTCTGGTCACAGGGCCCCGCCAGGGCCTCCAGCTCCCCACACCTCTTCTGACCACACCTGCCCCAACACCTGTACCTGCGTGTTCAGAGGCACTCGGGATGGGGCGCCCATGCCTCCCGTGTTTCCGGGCCCTCCCACACCTGCGCTGAGCTCTGAGTGGTGAGATTCACACCTGATGGTGGGCGTGAGCAGCGGTCTGGGGATGTCCCCACAAACCAGAGGTGGGACCTGCGGACCCAGCGAGCAGAAGCCCGGCTGCTCCTGGTTGGAAGACAGCAAGGTCGCGTCGGAAAGAAGTGCTGGTACTTTTCCAAAGTAAGTTTCGGATACATGTGACTCTGTGAGGTTCTTCTGGTCCCTCTGCCCCACCTACATGGATAATTCTGGGGACCACATCTGCTTGGGTGGAGGGGACTCACCCACACACCCGACAAGGGCATTTAAAACAGTTCTCCCTAGGCAGACACCCACCGTCTGCCTGCATCCTTCTGTGTGTGTGTGTGTGTGTGTGTGTGTGTTTTAAAAGATTTTATTTTATTCTTAGACAGAGGGTAACAGAAGGAGAAAGAGAGGCGGAGAAACATTGATGTGTGGTTGCCTCGTGTGCCCCCTACTGGGGACCTGGCCTGCAACCCAGGCATGTGCCCTGACTGGGAATTGAACTGGTGACCCTTTGGTTCACAGCCCGGCGCTTAACCCATTGAGCCATGCCAACCAGGGCACCCATGCGTTCTTGCGTGTCATCCACTTTTCTTCTTAGGGTCTGTGGCATGTTAATCATTGCTGTTTTATCCCCAAGTCTGACAATCCCCACATCCCTGCCGCATCTGAGTCTATTTCGGATGTTATCTTTGCCTCTTCAAACCAGGATTTCATCTTTTAGTCTTACCTGTTTTCGAAAGTTGGATGTGATACGTTGGACGAAAGGGACTGGGGTAAAGGGGCCTTTTGCATCGGCCCCTGTGTTCATCAGAGTACAATATTCACGGTGAGAACCTGGGCCACCCTCGGAGATAAAACAAAAGCGTAAGGTCCCCTGAGGAGTTTTTACTCAAATTTCTCCATCACGAGTCCCCTGTGATTTAATCAGTTACAGTTGCCCCATCGATTACTCAGTTACAGCTTAGGGTTCCTACCCTGACAGGAGGAAACGGGTCATTAGCACCAAGAGGAAGTGAGTGCGGGGAGGGGAGGCATCTCAGGCAGGTGCTACCTGGGAGGCTGGCCCTGCCCCTGGACGCAGCTTTCTGGGTAGAAATAGCACTAAATTCTTACCGGCTGTTGTAGAGAAATACGTGTGGCTCAGGCATCTAAAACGATGAGCGTTGTAACGCCAGGAAGACTTGGAGCAGGGCCGGTGAGGCTGGGTGGGTTAGAGTGGCTTCGGTGTCACGGAGGAGCAGGCGGCTGCCGTGGAGCAGTGGCCACACCATTTAGGGGTGGTTTCCGTCCAGAGACAAGAAGAACGCAGACCAGCTTGCAGAGCGTGGGAAGCCAAACGAAGTCAGGAGGGCGGGCAGGCTCGCTCTTCGCTGCAACGAGCGCGCAGTCCACGTGGGCCCCTGACCACGTGGAGTGGGTGGGGTGGACGTGAGAGGTGTGGGGCCCGAGGCCACTGTGCTCCCCAAGCTGGAAGGAGGGGGAGGGCAGGGGATGGAGGCTCTGAGGATAAATTTGTTGACCTCAGAATTTAGTTGCAACTTTAACCTGAGCTTCAATTTTGGGGTAACCAGTGTTGTACCCCAAAATGCAAAGGGTCCTAACCTGGTCTTTTTTACATTTTTCTTCTATTTCTGTATATTTTTCCTAAGTTTATATATAATTACTTTAAAAAAACAAAAAAAAAAGAGTTATTTTTGACATCGTTAACGGAACAATGTATACTTATAGAAATGCACGGCCTGCGGTTTAACTTTTTCCTGTAGTTTCTACTTATTTTTAGTTTAGCAAATATTTATGCATTTGCCGTACCTCTACCGAGGCAGGTACAAGGAAACGTGGGCAACCAAGTCCGAGCCCCCCCTTCGGGTTCTCAGAGTGTGTCGGGGAGAGACACACTTGCACACATGACACTTTCCCTCGAGAACATGGACACGTTTGTGCCTCACTTTTATGCCACAATTCTCGGGAGACTCTGGATGTCTCACGTGCAGTGGACACACACTCTTTGGCGCTGTCCAGGAAGCGGCAGGGACTGGTCACATTCCCTGGAAGAGGGTCAGAGAAGGTCCCAAAAACATAGGCAGAGCTCATCTTCCAAATATTTAGTTGCCCATTGGTGACAACTGTATGGTCTAAAATGCCAGATGGCAAGTTTCCGGCGGGTGCCCGCGAGAAAGCGATGCAAGCTCTGCAGGTGGGATGGGCATTTTCGAGAACCAGCCCCGTTTCCCTGTCCCCTCCAGCCCATGGCGGTCCTGCCAGGCACCAGACGAGGCTCCCGTGTGCCAGAAATACCTGTTTCCAGATGCAACTAAGTGGTGCTCGTGGCTGTGTTTTAAAAGCACTGTTTCCCTCTTTCCTTTTATAAATTGAAGCATAAGCTACACAGAGCAAAGGGCACAATGCGCAAATGTCCAGCAGACAAGCCTGACGTATGGAGCTCCACAGACGGCCCCCGTATCCAGCTCCCATCCCACCGCCGGCGTAGCTGTGTGAAAGCTAGAAGGGGCGACAATGGCTGCCCCATTAGGACCTTCTCCGAGAGGCCGTCAGGTGCAGAGACCGTGGCTGGAACCGGTTTACTCATTTCAGTGTTTAATCACATACCGATTGGCGTAGCTGCCTGATCGTTTGTTTTAAGTCTCACCTCTCAGCTTAGCTGCACACTCATCGCATCCCACATCCCCGGGGCCCCGGGGCGCCGGGGTGGCGGTACTTGCTGCATGTTAATTGGCAACGTCCTACCACTCGCCAGCCTGTCTTCAGATGATCACGCGAGATAGAAAACCTAACGCCCAAGTGGCTCTTCACCAAACAGCAAGTATTTATGAAAACCCAGTGTGCACCCAGCAGTTGATTGACATCGGAGAAAAAACATCATGGAGAACCAGAGACCTGCTGCAGGTGCACAGGAAGGACAGATGCCCGCAGGAAAAGCCACAATGTCGTCAGGGCTTTGTTCTAGGAAACTCGGACGACTGAACAGCAGTTCGATTGATTGATTGATCATACATGAAATAAATATTGAACTTGAACTCAATGCTAAAGACATCATCAGCTTGGACACATTGTAACCGATCCACTAAGGCGTGTTTCTCCTGAAGAATGTTCCTTGTTATAATTGAGAGCACTTTAGCTGATTGCTTTAAAATGTCTCATTCTGCATCCTGGTTTAATTTTCTTTATGCAGTGTTCTCTCTTTCCAGCTTGTAAATTATGTTTTTGAGTGAGGATTAAAAATAGAATGTGGGGGAGTCAGGAGAGGAAAGTGGAAAAGCAAATTGCAGATAGCATAATTAAATTACCCCGGGCCCGTCTCCCTGTGTTGTCCACAGGGGGCAGATTTTCAGAACGGTGGTTTGTTTTGTCATCCCGGTGGCACTGTGTGTGTGTGGCTGTCATTGGATGAAATGAGACTGGCCCACCACGTGTCGTCACCTGTCCCAGGTCTCCCCAAGAGCCCCGGGGGACTGAGTAGCAGCCAGCGTTTCCTCAGCACCACAGGCCTTTCGTAGCCACGGGGACACGAGGGGCCACCACGCGCACTGCGCAGATCTCGGCCTCTGAGCCGAGGGGTGAGTTGCTTGCTGAGGGGCGTAGTAGAGAGACCTTTTGAACATTTACATTTTTTTCTATTTGTTCTTTCAACTAAAACACAATTCAGCCTCCAGGTGCATGCGGAACAGGCCTTCCTTGCGATGCTCAAGACCGAGAAGCACAAGCCACTGCTGACTTTTGCCTCTTCCAGGCCGATGTCAAGACCTGGCGGGACTGTGGGTGTGACCCTGAGAGAGTTATTGCCCCTGGTTCCCTAACTGGCATCGTCACGCTCGGGCGTGAACCTTGAAGGAACCTGTGAGGCTTTATTCTGCCCCTGGAGGAAACCAAGGACCCGGTGCTAAGCCTGGCCCTTCGGTGCGTTTTCCTGGTGGCATAGATGGGTTTGCACTGCTCGCCTTGTCCTCCAATGGCACTGGCTGTGACTGCAGGGTCACTGAACCACTGACGAAGATTTTCCTCTGGGCGAAAGTAATGCTCGGAGCTGGCCTTAGGGACACCGTTGCATTTGCTCTGACTGTGGAGCACGGTGGCCTGGAGCAGAAACCCGGGTTTTCCCACACCATCTGGGCCTGCGCACACACAGTCCTCGACCTGCAGGAGGCAGAAGAGCTCCTGCGCCCACAGTGACGATCATGATGACGTCACGGATGCCACGGTTGCGCAGACTAAATGAGACGGGGCGCGGTGGTGTAGACCGGCTCCTGCCCAGGGTGCAGGCTGCCCCGGGCCGAGGCGCTGCTCCTGCCGCTGGCTCCGACTGCCACTGGCTTCTCACCGGCTGCTCCAGGTCCTCTGTGTGGTCGTCCCCCTGGGGCTTTCCTGCCCCCCGCCCCCACCAGGACTCGACCTCTCCCTGTCCTCCTCCCAGACCTTCCTCCGAAGGGCAAGCTTCAGCGCAGCCCAATGTCAAACGTAAGCTGCTACCGAGTGGTAAAAGCGTGACATGAGAAGCCACTCCACTCTGGCGACCTTCTTCTTTTGGCTTCTGATATCAGCCTCCAAGGAGTTAACCCAAAGGAGTGAGTAAAAAAGAACCAAAATGAAGCCATTACAGGAAAGTGCCTGGGGCCAGGAGGTGCTGACTGTGCTCCTCCGTGTTAAACTTCAAGTTCACGTGCTCATCCTGGTCTTGGTGACCCTCCCTCACTTGACAGCCCGCCTGTGTTCCGACAGCCTCTGCTCAACAGCAAACGTCCCAACTCTCAAGCCCAGTGACCACACGGTGTTCCCACCTGGGCACTGCTTCCTCCGTGTCCCCTGGTTCGTAGGTGGAGAGACTGGACGGGGGCTGGACCTGGCCCCCTACACCCAGGGGGCCGTCAGCAAGTCGCCTCCCCTCCCCGGGCATGTTAGCAAAGCCAGGGGCCTGGCCCGTGCTGTCCTGCGGCCTCTTGGGCGTCCTGAAATCAGTGTCCTCCCGAAACCCTCACTCCAACCAGAAGCCCCTCCACGCCGCGCCAGAAACCCGCGCCTGAGCCGCCTGCGGGTGGGCTGACGTGCACGGCGAGGATTTATGATCTTATTTTCCAGACCAAAGAATTTCTCGTGTTTCAACATTTGCAGGATTTTTGTCCAAGAATGCAGGGGAACCTTGATTTATTCCACACTTGGCCGTGGGCACAATTTGGAAGCGGGGCATTGCACCTTCAGGGTCTCCTGTCCCTGCTCTCTCCAGGACCCCGGTGCACAGCGGGCTGCCGAGGGCCCTCGTGCCGTGCAGCCCCGAGGGGGTCGCGTCCCTCCCCCCGTCCAGGTGCCTGCCCCAGCCTCCCTGCCCTGTGTTTTAGCGCCTTAGGAAGTCGTGACCAGCTTGCAAAACCTCTGCAACCATCGGAAAATGCCTTAATGTTATAGTTTCCGACTGAGCCTCAGTGAGCACAGGCCAGCATGATTCAAAAATTTCCTCTTTGTCGCACTATGTTGATATAAAGGCAATAGCCACAGATAGAATTTTCTGGGGGAAACTCGTATGACATAAGCTGTGGCTGTCCCTAACATAGGACCACCAGTTCTTCCCTGTTGCTCCTATCGGGAATGGGGAGCTGTCCCGTCCCCCTCTATCTGAGCAGGTTCGTGACTGTCCCAACCAGTGGGGCTAGTGGGAGTGACTCCGTCATGGCTAAAGCTGCTCCTACAATGCCACACCCACCTGCCTGGCTCTGTCCTGGGGCCCGGGTGCCGAGCGGTGAGGAGCCCAGGCCACGTGGAAGTGGCGCCTTCCAGAAGAGTCACCTCAGCCGGTGGAGGACGAAGGCACCCGTCCAGGGCGTCCGGCCGAGCCTGCAGCCCAGAGCCACAGATGGGCGAGCAGAACACAGAGCTCGGCCTCGCACGACGGCGCCGGGGTCGCTCGTGACTCAGCAGGAGGTGACTGCGGCATAAGCCCAAGTGGCCCTTGAGCTGAACTGTGTGGTGAGTTTCACATTTCCTGGGAGGAAGTCCATCCGTTGATTCCCACGAAGTGATCGATCCCTCAAGCCCAGGACACTCAGATTCCGGGGTGAATCATAAAGCAAATATCCTAAAATATTGGAGAATTTGCTGCGGAGCTGCTCCAGGTGTCTCTGGATAGTGAACTCTATTTACCATACGTGATGCTGTCCGCAGCACACGTCTGCCACATGTGGGGCTTGTGGACCAAGGACCTGGCAGCAAACTGTGCGCGTCACTCACACTGACGTCCCGAGAACTGGGCCCGGCACCGCACGGCGGGAGGCCGGGGGGCTCCCTGTGGGGGCTGAGGGTTGTCCACATCGGAGCCGCGCACAGACAGCCCCTTTCACGTGTTTGTTCAGTTTTTACACACCACTGTGCAAATGCATATGTCCATTTTAGACACAAGATACGTATATATATTTTTATTTTTTTCCTCACCAGGAAACATAATTTTTGATTTTAGAGAGGGAGGAAGGGATCGGGGTGGGGGAAGAGAGAGAGAGCAAGAAACTTCAGCTGGCCGCCTCCCACACGCCCCCCAATCGGGAATCGAAGCCGCCACATTTTGGTTCACATGGCGACGCTCCAACCGACTGAGCCAGCCGACCAGAACACAAGATACATTTTAGAAAGTGATAAAGTCAAAATAAGCACTTTAAAATGTAATTTTATTTTACTTTATAAGCAGTGTAAACATACTTTGCTCTCCCTCAATAATAATTTTGGTGAAAGCAATGTGGCCAGATGTGTTCTATTACTTTTTTTAAAGACTTGCCTCATAATTGACACACCAGTTCATAAGCATGGTTCCCCACAGAGTTCACCTCATTGCTTGGTTGGTGACTGTCCCGGCTACTGAGGCAGCTGACACACAGACCCCTGTGAGACGCGCATCCGCTGCCCCGGGGGTGGAATTACGAGAGGGTGCATTTCCAGAGCTGCTGGTGGGAATTCTGGAATGAGAGGATAAGAAGCTCAGAGGACCCTCTCCCCAGCAAAACGACAATTCCCCTGGTGAAAATTATAAAGAACAAACCATTAAAAACCTCTGTAGCCCTGGCTGGTGGCTCGGTGAATTGAGCGCCGGCCTGCAAACTGCAAGGTCGCAGGCTCGGTTCCCAGTCAGGGCCCAGGCCTGGGTCGCGGGCCAGGTTCCCCGCCGGGAGCACGGGAGAGGCAACTGATCAATGTTTCTCCTTCTCCCTCTGTTCCCCTCTCTCTAAAACTAAATAAAATCTTTAAAAAAAAAACCCAAAACCAAAAAACCAACCTTCTGGAAATTGCCCTAAGGCCATAAAAGGAAATGGAGAATCATGCAGTCAGGAAAATCTACTATATCTTGGTAAGAACAGTGAGTCTGAGGCATTAGAGCCACAACAGCTCCGCGGCTCCCTGTGGCAGAGGCCGCACCCTGGACACGTGCAGCCAGAAGTGTGGGGGCTCTATCGCCCCAGCTCGGCCGTGGCTTCACCCCAGGGAGGGAAGCAGCTGTGTCCCTTGCCCTCCTCCCAGCCCGTTGCAGCTGAGCCCGGAGCCCCATTTGCAGGAGGGAAGCTCTGCCAACCGAGCTGGTGCCCTGTTCTTGCCCCCAGATGGCTCTGGGCAGGGACTCCATGTGGGGAGGGCACCCTTCCCGCCCCCGCACCCACACGCAGAGGAGGGCGCGGCTCCAGGAGGAAAGGTAGGCGCCCCGTGGAAGTGCTCCGTGCTTTCTCTGAAGAGCACGACTCCACCTGGAACAGCCGAGGGGAGGACGCCACGCGGAAGGTCGTTGTCAAAACCAGTGGCGGTCGTGGCAGAGAAAGTAGGATGAGGGCGTCAGTGCCGTGGAACAAGCCACGTGGCCGATCAGCCAGAGCTGCAGAGAGAGAGAAGCAGCGGGAGATGGCCCAGAGCCCGCCGGGGCCGCAGCCGGCTCCGGGCATCGGCCCAGCCGTGCACATGGCCCCACAGAAATAACGTCCACTTCACAGAGGAAACAACGAAGCGGAGAGCAGTGTCACCCACTGACCCGGGCTGGGACTCCCAGCCTCATCGCCGGCGTATTTTCTTCATAACCTAATAAAACGTACTTTGTAATCGCCTCGTTGGTTCCTTTCCGTGCCAAAATGTCAGCGCGTCAGGACCTCTCTGGTCCCTGGCCTGGCACGCAGCGAGCGGGGAGAGCCTGCCTGCCGTCGACACCCCATGTCTGGCTCTCCACCACTGCCCAGAGCGAGGGAGGCGAGACCCGGGCGTCCAGGCTGCCGCTGCCTTGCAGACCAGAAATGCAGCCGTGGCGGCCCTGTGGCACTGCCCACGGTGCAGAGCGTGAACGCGCTGGGCAAGGGGAAGGAGAAAGAAACTGTGGGCAAAAGGATGAGGATGGAAATAGGCTGGTGGCCGAAAAAAAAATATGGAGTTAAGAGCGGAACAAGATTTCCCAACACCAACTTGGAAAAGAATCAGAGGAAAGCTAACGTTCCCCTGTAGCTGTTTTGCACTGTGTTTAATGATGCGGTCCCCGCAGAGATCTTCTAGAAAACCCCTGTCGTGGAGACATTGCCTTCCTGTGAGTCACGCATTGTTCACAGGAGGAGGAGTCACGAGTCTGATAAATAATAACACGGACGTGACCGGCCGCACGTCCCAAGCGCTAGCCGGGCCTGGACGCTCTGGCCGACACCTGCCCGGCGTCTCCCGTCTCGTTACTAATAAGAGGGAGCGTTTCTGGCTCGCCCACTCCCGAGCGCGTGGTTTTTTCTCTACTTCTGCGCTTCTCAGTGTGCGGGGTGGCCAGGAGCCAGGGATGACACCCGGGGGTGGTGTTTTCGGGCTGGTGTGTCTCCCTGAAGATTCGGTGGAAAGGCTTTGAACTTTCGATCTCTTAAAAAGTTGTGTGAAACAATGCAATGAAATCGCAAAAGAAATCTTGCCTTCACATGTTGCTCGGTCGCATTTTAGTGTGTAAAACCGGCGGAGGTGGAAGTTCATGTGCAGCGATTATACAACTGGCCGTTTTCTTCCCGGTCAGTCTGGGGGTGGCGGTGCCAGGAACACGCTCCGGGGGTGCGTGGGGCCTGCGGCAGGGCCGGCCCGCTGAAATAAATGAGCATAAACAAAGTCCTTGGCAAGTCCGGCCAGAATCAAGTGCCTGTTTTATGGAAGCACTGAGTTTATTCTCTTGCAGACGAGGGGGATTTTTTTCTTTTATTAAACACTGGCCCCTCACCAGAACATAATCTTCCTGCAAACAAGAATTTTGCCTGTTTTGTTTCATTATTTTGTCCCCAGAACATTCCGCAGCATGTAACACGCATTTAATAGATATTTATTACATGAATGCAATAAGTTGACATTGCGCAAATGTTAACAGCTCAGCCTCCTGCCACAGCTGGGTCCCACCAAATGCCTTGTTTATAAGCAAATGATTGTGCCTAATCTCATGTCTCTTTGCAAGCCGTTTCCTGATAACAGAAGACTAACGATATTGGGGTGGGAACTTTGCTGTGATTCTCCATTTACTTTTTATAGCTGAACTTTTAACCTGACATCATAGATCAATGTTTCATGGCAGGAAGTTTGAATGTGAATTTGAGGTTGATGAAAATATGCCGCATAAGATGGGAGGCCTCCGGCAGACCCCCGCAGCCCCGGCGGCGAGGATGTAAATGTGCAGGCAGGTGTGGCGCCATCCCTCAGCTTCCCGCAGCGGCCGCACGACCCCAAGGCCCGGTGACAGCTCAGACGGAGGGAATGGTGGCAGCGGTAAACCTAAAACCTGCATGACGTCAGAACAGGAGGGTGGAGGGGTCATTGTTTTTAAAACATGAGCTGTTCAGCCAGGGAAGGACCTTGTTTTCAACAAACAGTGTCAGGAAGGTTCGATGTCCCTGTGCAAACACCTGAAGCTGGATCTCTTCCTTACACGATATAAATAATTAGCCCAGACAATGCGATATACAGATGATACATTACGGAGTTGTACACCTGAAACCTGTATAACTTTATTAACTGATGTCACCCCAATAAATGCGATAAAATGTAAAGTGAAGTAAGTCAGTAATAGAATAGAAACCACATTCGAGAAAACGCTTGGGGTGATAGATCAGGTCAAAAAAATGAACTTAGAATGGACCGTAAGAGCTAAAATGACAGAATTCTCAGTAGAAAACGAACGGGAAAGGTGGACAACATTGAACTTGAAACTCATTCCTTGGACACGAAAGACACAGGTAACAAAAGAAAAAAGCAAACAGGCTGGACTCCATCAAAATTTGAAATTTTGGGAGAGAATATTTGTAATTTATTTTTCTAAAAAGGGATTGATATCCAGAATATCTAAGAATTCTTATAACTCAACAACAAAAACAAGCAGAACAGATTAAAAAATAGGCAGGAGATTGGAATAAAAACATATCCAAAGAAGATAAACAAATGACCAATACACACATGAAAAGATGCTCAACATCTCCAGTCTCTAAGGAAAAGCAAATCAAAACCACAAGGAGCCCTGGCGGGTGTGGCTCAGTGGATTGAGCGCCAGCCTGCGAACCAAAGGGTCGCTGGTTCGATTCCCAGTCAGGGCACAGGCCCGGGTTGCGGGCCAGGTCCCCAGTGGGGGGCACATGAGGGGCGACCACACACTGATGTTTCTCTCCCTCTCTCTCTCCCTTCCTTACCTTCTGTCTAAAAATAAATAAATAAAATCCTTTAAAAAATGCCTTAGATTTCTGAATATTAAGAAAAAAACCCAAAAGCCCCAGGGAGATGCCACCTCCCACCAGGAGGGCGGCTAATGTCAGAAACAGAACACGCAAGTGTGGGCGAGGAGGTGGAGAAATTCAAACTCTGGTGCATTCCTGGTGGGGATGTGAAGTGGGGGCCCCGCTGTGGGGAACGGTACGACCACTCCTCAGAAATTAGCCACAGGATCTCCTCACGGTCCGGCAACTGCGCCACTAGGCCTGGGGCCTAAAGAAGCGAAAGCGGGAACTTCAACAGGTATTTGCACACCTTGTTCACGGCGGCACGAACCAGAGCGGCTGAGAGGCGGAAGGGGCTCACACGTCCGCCGGGTGGCGGGCAACTAGGCGACACGCGGGACAGACATGCCAGCTTTCAAGAGGAGGGACTTTCTGACACATCGGGGACCGTTCAAGACATGGCACTGAAACAAGCCGGTCACAAAAGAACAATTGTTGCAGGATTCCTCGTGCACGAGGATCCGAGGGTCATCATAAATCTGGAGCAGAAGTCGGCTACTCACGAAAGTATTTTGTTTGTTAGCAGTGCCTGTGAGTGAACGGACATGTTTCCATGAGGAGAGCAGGGCCGTGAAGGGAGCTCCGGCCAGAAGGCCAGGTCGCGGCCAGGTCACGTTGGTCGGGAACAGACGGGAGTCACAGGGAGTCTGGAATTAGGCCCACATACACGGTCAATTCGTTTTCAACAAAGCCCCAAGAAAACTGAGCAGGTAAAGACAGTGTTCTCGGCAAACGCCGCTGCAATGACCGGCTGTCTGGCCCCACTCCGCAGCCGCCTGCTGAGCGGTGGCAGTCCCTCCAGAGCCACGTGTGCCACTGGGCACCCGCTTTGCTCGCCACACTCAGCTGTGTCCTCTGCGCTCGGCCGCCTGTCCACGCCGCTCAGTCTCCCCAGGCTGGTCCAGGACGGGACTGTCCCCAGCCTCACCGGAGCTTGCTAGAAGCTGACGTTCTCAGGGCCCAGACCCACTGAATCAGAGCCTCGGAGGGTTTCCTGCAATCTGTGTGTGCACAAGCCGCAACTCGGGGGACGCTCCGGTTGGAGAACCCTCCCTTGCCTGCACAGTGGTTACTGTTTCAACCAACACGTGGAAGGGGTACAGGCCTCAGGGATGGAGGTGCGGACCTGGGATGGAGAGTTCGTCCTGGTGTTGTCGGGAACTCGTGGTGGCCACAGCGGTTCTCCCGGCAGGTAAGTGAGGAGGGAGAGGGACCGGGCGTTCTGAATCGCCACAGGCATTTGGTGGTGTCACGTTTCTCCCCTTCCGTGTGGGCACCTGTTCGTTCTCATTTTCGCCTTCCCATTGGTTTCTGTGTCTGAAACATCTCATTACGAATGTGTTCCGGGCCAGTGCACCCACCTGGCAGCCGGCTTAGCCGGACGGCTTCCTGCCAGGGCTGTGGCTCTGTCTCCTCTGTCGGCGGGCACCCCCAGCTACGGGAGACAACGTCCCTCATTCTTACTGAACTCTTTGAGTTTTAAACTCCCTTAAAATGTTCTTTTCAAACCTAGTTTACCTGAAAGGACCCGTCACAGTGTCCGGCACCAGGTAGCGCTCGCTAACAGCAGGTCTCGCTGAGAGCCGGCTTCGAGGATGCGTGGACTCTCCTGGAAAGAGAGCAAAGTACCCTGAAACTGGGAGGGCCTGTCCGCTTCCCGAGCCGAAGGCTGTGCTTGGCGTGAAGTGGCAGCACTTGACCCCCAGCCTCGGCGGGACCGGGGACGCAGGCTGACCCCGGCCTTGGGGAACCGGGTGAACTTGAGGCCTCCCTTTCCTGACTCAGAACTGAGCCGCGTGGTCACTACGACGGGTCCGCTCGGACCTTGCCAGGTGCTGGCAGCCTTGCTGCTGGGGCAGCCTCGGCCCCTCCATCGCAGCGGGTCTCTGCCTTTGGCCCGGGCCCTGGGGCCCCTCTTCAGGGCCCTCCTGACCTCCCTGCCGGGAGGTCCCGCCCTGCCTCATCCCAGTCACTGACCTCCTGCCGCACAGACCCGGGACACTCCAAGGCCATCTGCCCGCCTTATCTCTACTCAGCTTCCCTACTGAGGCACCTGGGCCTCTGGTCACCTCTCAGCTGTCCGTCTCACTTGCCGAATGCGTCACTCTGGGGCCAGTACCAGCTGGGCCCTTCTCAGCAGGAGCCCCTATAATTGCCTGCCTCCCTCAGGCCGTGAGCTCTGGGGCTTCTCGTTCGTATTCCCAGCCTGCTGCGGGGCACCCCTCAAACTCTGCCCATGAGTGAGTCCTTTAATCAAAGGACGCCTAGCCGGCCCCGCGGCTGCCACGCGGAGCGTGCGTTAAGGGTGTGTGCGAGACCGTTCTGAGTTTTCATTTTAGGAGCATGTGACGGCAGGAAGGGAGGTCTGTCCAGGCCGGCGGCCCTGCAGGACTTCGTAAGCTTTGGAGAAGAGCTCAGCAACCCAAATTCAGCTCAGGTCATGACAGGGAACGCTTCACAGATTATAATCGAATTTGGAAAGATGCTAATTTTGGAGAAATAAATGTGCTCCTTCGGAAACTTGAGCTATCGGTGTGCTGGCCGTCTGGCCCCAAGTCTGTGTAGCTCAGGCCCTAGGATGTTGACCCTGACACTTTTGTAAGGGGACATGGGTGCTGGGGACGGATCTGCCCTCAGTCTCAACAGAATGTCCTGTGACAGGGACAGCCGCCTTGCTTTAGTGACGAAGCACTGTCTTTGGAGGCTGGTGCCTGGTCATGAGATGTCCCTAACAAGACAGCAGCAGAAACAGCATCTTTACAAAGTTCAACGGATGTTGGCAATTAGCCACAGAACTTCCCTGGCCGCTGCCTTCATGTGACAGTGCGGTCCCTTTAGCTACGTCCTGCCCCAGTGGTCAGGGACCTGGTTGTCCCCAGAACCGCCCTCGCCCTGACAGGGCTCAGGGCGCAGCTGTGGCCAACTTGGGCAGAGACACGACATCGTCAGCGTTTTTCCTCCACTTTTAATTTCTGCAAGTAGTGATTAATCATATTATGCCTCCTTACATTTTTGCAAGCTTTATATTTTATGAAACGTTGCCACATGTTCCACATTAATATTTCTATAAATATTAAACTGGCAGTATTTTTTTAAACGCTTCTGCTCTGCTCTATAAAGACCATGTCCTCCCGCTGTCCCGGGCTCGCTGCCGTGGGAGCAGGGCCCTGCGGGGCTCCCGGGACCTGCGCCGTGCTCCTGGCCGCTGGTCGCCTGCAGGTCACCACGCGTGGCAGTTTTATGCTCTTTGACTCCACGAAGGACGTTCATGTCAATCCATTTAAGATGTATTATAGCCAGCTGTGAAAAGTGGTGGGCACTTGCTCACGGCTAAACACCTGTGACTTAGGCAAGGGTTGTGGGTTTCTGATGTCAAACTTTGTGGTCCTCGTGTCAGACCGCGGCACAGCGTGCGACGGGTGCCATCGGCCGTCACTCCCTGCGTCGGGAGAATTCACTTTTCATTCTGAGGTGGTGGCTACGTGAATATACGCACGTGATACAACGACTTGGAGTTCCACACGCACATTGTACCGAGGCCTGTTTTTCTGGTTTTCATATTTACTGTAGTACCCAGGTCCTCTCTTTGCTGTACTTGCAACTTGTTATGAATCTATAATTATTTCAGCATTTTAAAAAAATCAGTAAGTCAGAAAATCAGAAAGAATAAATAGGAAACAATTCTTTAAAAATACCTAGTTATTCGTCCTGGCTGGTGTGGCTCAGTGGATTGAATGCTGAGCTGTGAACCAACAGGTCGCTGGTTCAATTCCCAGTCAGGGCACGTGCCTGGGTTGCGGGCCAGGTCTCCAGTAGGGGGCACACGAGAGGCAACCACACATTGATGCTTCTCTCCTTCTCTTCCTCTCTCCCTTACCCTCTCTCTAAAAATAAATAAATAAAATCTTTTAAAAAAATACCTAGCCATTGTGCAGCCACTGAGATCTTTAAATATTCCACTCACAATCCTCTTTTTCCTTTATTTTTCTTGTTGACAATACTGCAAATGTCCGCATTCCACTCATAGTTCTTAGTTTTACTGAAATTTATTAAGTCTTAAAGCATTTTCATTTACCTGAAAACACCAGTTAATCGGTATATTTTTTTCAAGATGATCAGCTTATTTAAAATAATTTCAGGTACATGTATCTGCCTTTTATCTGGTTTAAGTTCAATTAGCGTGTTCGAGATTTGGCCGCTCTCCCTTCCCAGGAGAGAGGTTAACTCCGAAACTGCCTCACAGTGGACAGAGAGACCTTAGGTGGCCTCGGAGTGCTGTGTTCCACAAATTCCAGGAACCGTGGACTTCCTGCTGCCAGACAGAGATAAATTGGAAAGTTGAACATAATCCTATAATTCCGCCAGCCTCTCAGGGAATAGAAATGGAAAACTTTTGGGCAGCCAACCCAGAGATTCTGAGATGCTGGCTGCTGGGTCGTGAGTCCTTGGCTGTTCTCTGTTCCCGTCACCGGAGAGAGCAGCTGGCCGCACAACTGAGGTTCCCGCAGAGCTCCGTGGGCTGGAGGCAGAACCCCGTTTTCCCAAGAGATTCGATGTCTGCTTGTGCCACGTGTTTGCTCTGCAGAATGAATCAGTCTCCTGACCATACACTACAGGATAGTTATGTCTTGCACATTCTTGGGTTATCTGGGCAGCAGATCTGGAGGAATCCTAGAGTGGGTGGCTTCATATATACTCTACATTTACTTATGTATGAAAGAAAGAGCAAAACAACTAATGTTTACAACGGAGAAGAAGCGCGGAAAACCTTTTTTAATGGCCAGTTTACAAATACTTTCATCGTAGTCTCCTCCTCTGATAAGAAGAATCAGCACTTAAATGTTAGCTGGGCCTCATTTCTAGTAAGAAAAACAAACAAACAGGTTTGGGAGATTCAAATTATATTTTAAGTTGCCAAAGACAGAATTTTAGTTAAACAGATGATTGGGTTTGGCAATAAAATGTAAAGTAAAAAACGATTAATTTTTGCCCTGACCAGCGCGGCTCAGCGAGTTGGACGTCGTCCCACAAAGCAAAAGTTCGCCAGTTTGGTTCCTGGTTGGGGTACATGCCTGGGTTGGGGGATCGATCCCCGGTTGGGGTGCATGTCGGAGGCAACCAATCGATGTTTCTCTCCCTCTCTTTCTCCCTCTGTCTAGAATTTTAAAAAATGATTAATTTTCTAGCTTTAGCTTACTGCCACAGACATTGATTTTTGGTGCACGTGGCGATGGATAAACCATGAGGGCAAAGTGCTCCTGCAAAGTCAGAAACCATGAAACTAGACGTGGACTATTTCTTCTGTGGCCTCAGCTCAGCACCATGGGCCGGCACAGCGTTTTCCCCGTGGGCTTGAGGTTGCCGTTCAGAGACACCAAATGTAGCCCAGACCAAAGCTGGAAAGGGGGCCGCTCTCTCGGAGCCTCCTGGCCGGGCAGAGGGAGTCAGGCCGGGTGGAGAGTTCCCGCAGGTTCGGCGGACCCCCAGAGAGCCCGTGGCGAGTGGGAGCCCGGTTGCCGCCCCGTGCGATGCTGCAGCACCCCCCCCACACACACACACACAAGCTACGGAAGGTCGCAGTCTTCTGAAAGGCCAGCTCCGTTTTTGCTTACACAGCATGAGCGGAAGTCCTGGGAGCCCCAGGCGTCCTTGACCTCCAAGTGTCCATGACTGGTGACCGCACCCTTGAAAATATTATAAGGCCTCATAATGGCAGGGCTGCTGAAAACTTTTCCAAGTAAATCAACTTGAACTTCACTGACCGCATCGAACTTACTCCCTCCCCGTGTATTCGGGTTAGAACATTGGTCCTCGTGGAATACCTGCGCTCTGCTTTGCCGGCCGGCCCAACCACAGCGGCCGTAATTTACATGGGCGCCACAGGCTGTGTGGCAGGACTGGCTTAGACTTGGATGATGGACTGGTCAGCGGGTAACACACGATCCACGGACGTGTGCTTTGTCTACAGAAATATAAATCTTCATTACCAGCATATTTTCCTAACTTCTACTTAAAAAAAGAAATTTAATAGTAAAACCAAAAGTGAATTGAAATGTTCCAAAGTTCAAATTATCCCTCTGCCAAACCTACGAGGCTCTGCCCGGATCGTCCCGCCTCTCGCCATCCAGGTGGCCCCAGGCACTTTCCAGGCGTCGCCTCCACCTCTGCCTCCTGTTCCCGAAGCCACGCAACCGGCCATCTTCCCCAGCCCCCCTCTCGCTCCTCACAGCTTGGCCCCGGCCTCTGCCCATCTGGAACCTGAAATCCCAACCAATGGAGGGCGCACAGTCCCGCGTACCGTGGACCCCAGAGCCCGGGGGCCGGCTGCCATGCTCTTCAGCGGCGCCAGCGTCCCTGTCGGGAGGCTGGTTAACAGCACCCCTGGAGGGAATGTCCTCTGGGTTCTGGTGACCGAGACCCTTGGCATCACATGATAAACCCGCCTCAGCATCTCCACCCTCTGAAACTTCTCACCTTTCCCCAGCACTCCACCAGCCTGTTCTGCCGCAGCCACCTCATTTCCTGGGGGACATCGCGGCCTCCTGGGGTTCGTCCCAGCGACGCCCAAGGGTCAGCTTCACTGTGCTTGTCTGGCACTGCTAGAGCGTGCCCACAGCCCGAAGGGTCACACTGCTTCCAGGTTCCAGCTGAGAGCTGTGGTCACTTCAGGCTTGTGCAGAGGACACCCCCCCCGCCCCCGCCACAGTCAGTCTTCATGGCCATTAGATCTGGCTGCAGAGGCTCGTCTAGGGGCCTCTTTCAGCCTGGACTCTCTCTCAACAGCAGAACCCCAGGCGAGGTCTTCCGTGCACCCCGTTAACATTGAATGAAGCTCCAGACAGAGCAAGTGAAACGGGAAAACAGGGACATGCAATCAGGAATTCTCTTTTGGTCACCGGACCTTCGGCGGAGCTCACAGAATGCTTTCCAGGAGCCGCCGAGCCCAGCCTCTCCCCACCCACGGTTGACAGGTGCTTCCTGACAATGAGCTCCCGGCAGCGGTGGTGGCCTGCGCAGGGTCAGAGCAGAGGAGCCTGGGTCACAGGATGCAGCCGCGGTGTCAGGCGTGGCACGGTCAGCACCAAGGGGACCGCAGCTCCCAGGGGGCGATCTGCTGTCCCCAAGGTGAGGCCGAGGAGCACGTGGTCCACACGGCTGATGTCCAGACGTCGGCAGACTCGCTTCCCCAAGAGTGGAGACAACATCGGACACTAAAGTTTTGGGGCCCTCCCTCAGCCCATTCATCTGCAAACTGTGAAAACTGGAGTAGATTCCTGGCTACAAACCTGTCCTCAGAGCCTAACGATGCTGGGAATTGTTACCGTCACACATGTTTGTGTCGCAGCAATTCCGAGCCCGTGGATCCCGGCTGCGGTCAGAGAGTCCGTGTTTTACAAACCTACCAGGGTTCGTATGTGGGCCACTTCTGAGTCCTTTTCATTCTGTGATTTGCTGGGTTATTAGTCCCTCGAATGCACGATGCGGGAATTTCAAGAGAAAGAAACGCACTTTGCCGCGGTTCACCGACAGACCTGTGACTTGCTCATTTACGGAAGGCCACATGCGAGAAACGGTAACTTTGTAACAGGATCCAGTGTGCAACCCGATGCCAGTGATCCCATAGCTGCTCCCCCAGAGGTGTGTTCGGCAAGAATTGGACCGCTCTCCTCTCCGTTCTTTTTCTCTCAACTCGGTAATTGTCTGCTCGACGCAGCCCATCTGTGAGAGCTGCATCACGTGTTAGACATTGACCTGCTGCTACGAGGGGTCACGGATGAGCAAGACGTTTCCTCCTCCCGAAGGCAGCAGGACGGGGGTGAGTGTCTCAGGAGAGGCTCGGCCCGGAGGTGTTTGGAGAAGGGAGCAGCGTCTTTGTTCCAAGGACACCCCATAAGGCCTTTGGTGGCAACTCTTCGTTTCCTCGCCTGTGCTCAACAAGCGCGGGCAAAAAGGGAGGCAGCGGCGCTGTGGGAAGAAGGACCTGGGAGAGAGCAAACCGGCGAAGGAGTCCCGGGGTCCCCCAAGAACCCTGGGACACTGAGCCGGAACCAGCGAAGCGGGAGGAGAGAGAGGAGGTCGCCGCGCTCCGGAGATGAATAAATAGCTCTTCAAGTGGGTAGGTGAGCACTGGCCTCCACAACGTTGAGGGTACCGAGGGGGATTCACAGCCTGTGAGCCTCGCTGGATGGATATTGTCCAGCGATGGCCACAAGACACCTGCGGGCCTTTCCTGAGGGGCAGGACCTCCCTGTTGCTGGGGGACCCCAGGCATGACTGACTGCAAGAAGCCCTGGCCAGCCAGAACATCAGCTTTAGCGGGGGTGGGGTGGGGGAGGGGGAGGCTGCCCTTCCTAGTCTAGGACAGGCCCCGTGACGACGAGGTAAGCTCTGAGCATCGAGGACATTCCCTGGCACTCCCTGGGACTCAACAGGCTCAACACCCCAGGGACCCAGCATTGGGTCTGGCTCCTTCCATCACTGAGCTCCCCCATGCCCCAGCCTCTGCTCGGCACTGCCAAAGGCACGATGACCACCGCGCAGACGGGCAGACCTGGGGACGGCTGGTCCGTCCAGAGCTCCAGACTGGCTGGGACTCCTGGTGAAGGGAAGGTCCCATGAGTCTTTCGTCACCTCCCACCCCACACCCCTGCTGTCCCCCAGAGCTCCGCAGCTGGGCACAGGTGAGGCCGGACTCTGGTGCTGGCTGCGCACACGGTTTCTTTTTCAAAGCACCCAAGTCCACTGGGGGAGCCTGAGGGACCCAGATCGGTTTCTGTGAGTCACTTGGCCACCAGCCACGCTGCTGTGGGTGCGGAGCAGGGGGCGACCGGCTGTGCCTGGAAACCAGGCCTCCGGGAGCCGCGGAGACACCAACACCCCCTCATGCAAAGCACACCCCTGCTCCCTTCGTACCCCGTCCCGTCCCGCCACCCGCAGGCTGTCCGCTGCTCTGCCTAAATCATCAGTTTTCTTGGAAAAAATAATCAGGCCCATAAGAGGGGGGAATGGGAAGAAAAGGGCATGAAAGGAAAGAGAAGCCCTAACAAGGCGAAAACGGGGCCGCTCTGGAGCAGTGGGATTATGTCGCATTCCTTCTTCGTTTTGTCCCGGCATTTCTGATGTAAATACTTTCACTGTCCACGGCGAGCGGGTTTTACATTTCCCCGTGGTGCCGTAGCTCCCATGGGAAGCTACGCAGCGGCGATCCTGCCCGCAGACCAGAGGGACGACTGCACAAACCCGGGAGCTGAGGGAGCTTCTGACACCTCTTCTCGGGAACAACAGAAACCTTCGCATCGTTCTGTGGTCGTTCAAAATATAATCTGCCCTGGATCAAAGCTAATGGAAGTTGCTGTCTCGTTTTAACGTGTACCCAGAGCAAACGCGCTCCCGCCGGGTGTGAGAGGTGAGAGCCAGCAGACACTGTGTTTGTCTTCTCTTGATGCAGACAGAGGAAGACCCCCAACTATGCAAAGGGACTGAATAAAAAATGAGACTGGCCTCTTCCTGAACCAAGGATGAAGGTGTTTGCGAATATAAAAAATTAGTACTCCAAAATAAAGTGTTAAAGACTTTCAAACTTATCCTATCTTCTGCATAATAAACCCAGAATTAAATTTAGGCCCTTACAACACACAAACGTACATAAAGGAAAGACTTTAATGAGAGGAATAAAATCATGCAAAGTATCCAAATAAATAATTTTTATGGTTGTAAATCACGGCTTGTGTCGAAGCCCTTTTATTTCTGTTAGAACTCTTGTTTTCGATGAGAACTACTCTCAACACTGCCTTTTAAGGGGTAATTCTGTCCCAGGAGACCGGTAGTTCCAGCGACTCCTAGTTCTGGGGGTTGTGGGCTGGGGCTCCGCCTGTGTTTCCAATATTCTTGGCAGACACCAAACACCACACGGGAAGCTGCAAAGCACCTCCACACAGGGCCCTGGGCATTCCTGACTTTGACTCCTGGGAAAAGACAATCGTTTACAGATAAAGAGATCAATGTGTTAAAAAGTGGCCACCTGGGGGAACGAGAAGAGATGAAGCTGGGAAGACGTGGGGTGGGTTAGGGAGAACCCAGGGGCACTTCCAGAAAACAGAGGTTGGTGTCCTGGGCCCGTGAGCTCCTGCCACTCAGGGGCTGAAGGAAGTGACGGACATGCCTGACGGGCTCCTTGTAAATGACTGCGGGTATAGCTTCGGTGCGGACTGGCACTAATTAATTAGATTATGCATGTTGCTCTTTTGTTATATCTGTTATAGGATGTGGAGTAGATATGATTTTAGCTGTAGTTGTGAGAACCACTGTACTGAGCACTTACACTGTGCTTTACGTGAATTTACAACGCGTTCTCCTGATCACGCTTTGTCGGAAGTGACGAGGGCCGCGAGAGCTGAGCGACTCGCCTGGAATCACGCAGCCGTCTTCACGATGAGACCGAGACTGGAACCCAGATCGCTGATTCTGAAGACGCGTGAGCCAAATGTGACGTGATGTCAGCTTGATCATTTCAGTTCGAAGTTTATAGAAATAGTGCTATTTACACCGACCCTGAATCAAAATTTGGTTTGAATTTTCTAGAATTGTGTATAAATGGAGTCCTACAGTATGTGCTCTCTTGTGCCTGGCTTATTTGGTCAGGCAAATATTTGTGAGATTTGTTCATGTCCTCGTACCGGACGTGCGACTATGAGACAAGCCCACAAAGCCAGGACAAGTGGAACAAGGGAGCGCAGTGCCTTGTTAACGGCCAAACGGTTTACAGCTGTCTAACTGTAAATCGTAAAATCCTATGTTCCCTAAACCAAGGACACTTGAAAGTACAGGATTTACATTTCTCCTCTCCAGCCAGAGGGTAAATAGCTTAAATCACTCTGCTCAGGGGGCCAGACGGTGGAAACGCACTTCCTGCCGTTCGTGCTAACCGCACCCATGGAGGGAAGACTGGGGAGACCAGGGACCGGTCCCTGTGACGTCCTGGGGCAATGCATTCTGCCCCGAAGCCGATGGGATTCCAGCCCGGGATCCAGCACACCCGAGGACACGGGCACCGCCGCTGGGGTCGACGCTGGAAGGGAAAGCGGGACCCGCTGTGCAGGGGGAGATTTGAAATCCCTCCTCCGGAAAAGGACAGTGACCCCAACACAGCGTGGCAACGTTTCTTTTACTTCACGCATGTGCTTGCAAAGCTAGGGGCTTTTTGGCTGCCAGATACTGAGAGTATGGTCCTTCCCAGTGAGGAAGAAAAGCCAGGACTGAGAGTGAGTTACGGCCATTCCTGAACGAGTGAAGGCACAGGGGAAGGTGGTGGGGGTTTCAAACCCGGTGGAAAGGAAACCTCACCCTTGGGCGCAGTAAAGTTACCCTTTACTGCTCGGTGTCTGCGCCTGTTTTCTGATCTGACGGGGACGTGGTTGGAACTTTGCTGTTTCGGGCACATCGGGAACCCTGTGTCTCTGTGGTTTGGCCAGAGGATCCAGCAGAGCTCATCTGTGAAGCTGGTTGGAGAGAATGCCTTTGCCATTTGGGATCCAGGAAGGGTCATTTGGTGCTGGTGGAATCCAATCTGGGGCAAGAGAGCATCTCCCTCCATGAGACCCGGGGTTGAGAGGCCATGTTTCTGGCAGGGGACCAGGGGACACACGGGTGGGTGAGAGAGGGCCTCTCCCGGGGAGGCTGTGGGCCATGTGGAACCGGGGTGGGAGGGGGGGTCACCTTTGTGACCGGTTAGTGGGACCAATGGGAAAGAAAATAAGATTCTAAGGCTGGTTCCAGTTCCCTTTCTTCTTCTGGAACTTTCTCTTTGCTTTGAACTTTGCTTTACTTCGGTTTCAGAAGGAATTTGAGGTTTCGCAGGAAGAGTTAAAATTTCACATCAAGTGGGACACCCAGCCAGGCATGTGACGTCTGTTTCACAAGCACCATAAATGCCCAGGGAAGAGAGGATGACGCAGGTCATTGTGGGGTCGCTGCTGGAGTCTGGGCTGAGAAAATGGTGTAGATGGGAAATGGTATGTTAGAATTGTCAAGGCGAGATCTTTTCCAAGTTTCTTGAAAGGTCAGGAATGAGAACTCGGAGGGAGTGATTCTGCTCTGTAGGTTTGAGCCAATGAAATGACATGAGGGAAGAGTAAACATTAAAACATATTCTGGAGGTCCCTCATGTAAAGGTTGTGTGCACCTACGTTCCAGGTACGTGGGGTCTGCTGGTCCTCGGGGTGGCCCTGCTTTCCGCCCATGTGTCCAGTCACCCTGCATCCTGGCCACGGCATTGGCCAAGACGGTGGTGCTTTTGGACCTGCTTTACGTGGGCAGAGGCTGGGCCTCTCCCCATCGACAAGTTCAGGGATTGAAAACAAAGCACCGAAAGCCGTTCGGGATGAAAACTGAAAACAGAAAGATGCAGTGAGTGCCGCTGATAAAGTAAAAGAGCCTCGATGTGCAATGTTTTGAAATGGGACCAGATAAAGTGGGTAAAATTGATATCTCCTTGAATCGAAAAAAAACATTTTTAGGACTTAAAAGCATGGAGCTTAGCTTGGTATTTGAAGTGTTTATCTAAATAAAAATAGTGATAATGCGATGGCAGTTCTAGAACTAACATGAATCACCTTCCCTTGTCGTGCGGGCGTGAGCCAGGGCCGGGCTGAAATCCGCTTCCGAGAGCCGGGGTTCTCGCTGTTTACCTTAGCTTGTTTTCGCTTCGTTAGGCTGCTTCTCCTTTGTAGTTTCAAATGAAGCTGTTGGAAATGTTAGAAGTAATGTCATTTTAAGAAATGATTCTTTTGTTTGGCTGCGAAAATGGAAAGTGTGGGGGAACAAGGGAATACGCAGCCTGGGTTAGAGTTTGAGGGAGCCGCTTCTCACGGGGCGCGAAGCTTTCTGCGAGCCGCTTGTTGGGGCGGAGCAGAAGCCTTGGAAAGCAACCGCAGGCTCTTCGACCCAGACGTACAGTTTCTGGGCATATTTCCTAAGGAAACAATCGAGGAAGTTTAGTTTAAATAAAAATACTGTGCACCCATGGAAGCGATTGCAGAGGAAAGGCCTGAGTCCTTGGCTGGCCTCCGAATACATCTCATCTCCCTCGCTCCGGGGGTGCGGGGGGCCTTACGGAGACGGTGATGGGGATGGCAGTGGTGGCAGCCGGACGCACTTACTAAGAATGTGTTAGGTCCTCGAAATACTGGGTGCTCGGTGCATGTTAATTAACTTATTTGCTTTAATCCCCACAACCACTTTATGAAGTCGGTGGCATTATCATTGTCCTAGTTACAGATTAGGACATGACTTGTCTAAAATTAATTACCGGCAACAGAGCTGGGGTCCAGGTCCGTCGGTCTGTAAAGCATAAAGATCTCACCTGCTGAGGGTCAGGGAAAATTGAAACATTCTACGACCAGAGACCTTTTCCGCTTTGCTCACCAAGGCACCGACGCTCTCTCATGATGGAAACATTGTGACTTTCTTGACCTCCTTGCAGGTTCCCAACTGAACAGGGGACGGAAAGATACCAGATGGTCCCCAGGCCCCCCTGACTCTATCAATATTGTGAATTTCTCTAAATAACGACCAGATAGCCTTTCGTGTCTCATGTAAAAAAAAAAAAGCCTTTGCTTTGTGTTCAAATCATTGACTCCCAATATTTGAATAGTGGCAAAACCTCCACTGTATCTTAAACTAGAAACTAGATTGTTTATTTTATCCAGGGGCGGTTTCAAAGCCCCGAGTTGCCTGCAAAGTTCTCTGGAGTCTAGGCGCCGGCAATGGGCCATCTGCCGCGTGTACATCTTTCAGAAGCACTCGGCCACATGTTTGAGAGGTGCTTATATTTAAAAACGCAAATGACAGATGTGTGTCTAAGAATGCAGAAGTAACAGGGACTTTAGTGGGGATTTATTTTTGACGCACTATAGGTGGGTTGGCTGCCTCGGCCCTTGGGGTCGTGCTCTCCTCCCCGGGATGGACAGAGGGGCTGCTGGTCAAGACTTTCCTCAGGTCTCAGGTGGACATGGTGTCCTCTCACAGGGCTGCAGGGAAGGGCTCCCGGGGACCCTCGTATGGGCGGCTACGGCTCAGTGGTCAGCTTCACAGAAGCAAACGCAAAGAACTGCCCTGGGTTCAGCTCCGGTGTCTCATCTGTGTTCGTCCTGCCGCCGAGAAAGTTCGTCCTTTGCCTCATCAGGCCTGGAAACAGGGCCCCTACCTAGATGTTTCGTGCCATTGTTTCCGCCCATGCCTCTGTCCTCATCCGGCTAGCACAGTCTGTCTGTCCAGCTGCCCTCCCGCCGGCTGTGCCGAGGACCAGGTTGGGAGTCCACACAGCCGCTAGGCCCACGTGGCCTCTTGGAGAGAGAGCCTGCGAAAGAACGAGGCGAGTGCGTGTTACGAAGAGGTGGGGGGGGGCACTTTGTTAAGTTTGGGTTATATTATCTCATGCTTGGAAAGGACTAGGTGCTTTTTAAAAATAACCTATCAACTTCACAAGCGTCTGGGCTGCCATTGTTGGGTCCTCCCCGGAACCGATCCATTTCCCAGATCTCCTGGAGTTTGGTGCCCTTTATCCAATCTGATCCTTTTCCCAGGCTCGACAACCCCCGCCCCCGCCCCAACCACCACCTGTTGGTCATCACCTTCGGTCCCACTGTGCAGGCTCCCAGAGAGGAGCCTCCCCTCTATTGTTCTGCCCCTCCCCCCAGGGGCCCGAGCGAAGCCGCAGCTTCCCAGGGGAGCGGACGGCCCGTGCTCCCTCGCTGACTGTCCTTAATACGGTCTGGTTCCCTTTGCTTCTTTCTCTTATTAATATCTAGCTGCGTACACTGACATCCACGCAGCACCCTGTCCCCTCTGTGTCCTCGGCGACCAGGACTTCAGCCGCCAAATGCGTCCCTAGTTTCCTGCCTGATTCTGTGTTTCCGCAACATTTGCTTCTCCTCGCAGCAACCGGGTTGACTGCAGGAGCAATGATTTCCCAGGATATCACGGGGTTTTGTTTGGACCGCATTCAGGGATTCCAAGCTTCCCAGCGCCCATACCAGGAGGACACCCTCTCATTTCTTACTGTTGGACGGACCTGCCAGTTCTGTCCTCTAACTTGATTATGCCCCTAACATCGTGCGTCTCCTTTGACTGGTCTCCCCAGAGGCCAAAACCCTGCAAGTCCCTGTGCCCCGAGGGCTCCGTGTTCAGAGGGCACTTGGCTGGTGGCCGGACCCAGTTGAGCCTCGGGCGGTTTCCAGGGTCCTGCTCTCCCTTGCCCCCTGCGGTGGCCTCGGCACGGGCACCGGGCACCGTGGCCAGTCCAGGAAAAGGGGAGGAGTGGTCTTGTGGGGGCGCCAATAAGCACAGAGGTCTGAGGACACAGGCCCTGAGCCAAGAGTCCCAGTGAACTACTTTCTCCAGGGAGAATTCCTGGGAGAAACCAGCCCCCGCCCAGAGCTGGGGGGTCAGGTGGGGTCAGGGTCAGTCCTGCCTCTGGGCAAAGGAACCGGGGTTTTGTCCTGGCAACAAGCCGGCAGGGCTTGGCCTGGGGTTGGGGTGGGTGTCCACCCCAAGGCACAGTTTTCTTCTTTGGGGGAGGTGCCTGTACTCCGGGGGTAACCCTCTGGGCGTCTGGCAACAAAGCCCCAGGGGCTGAGGCAGGTGGGACCCGAGGGGCCTGCAGAGAGGAGCTTCGAAAAGAAACAATGGACCCCAAGTGCAGCCCCTGCACTGAGCCCCACCGGGACTTAGTGCCTAGCTTGGGTCCAGCTCAACCCCTCCCAGGAGTGGGCGCTTGGGGCAATCAACCCAGAATTTTCTAATCTCCCAAAGGGGAGGTGAGGTTGTCTGAAATGATCCACTCTTTCAACATTCGTTTTTATTTTAGTATTTATTGAATTTGTTGGGGTGACATTGGCTAATAAAATAAGGCGGGTTTCAGGTGTATGTTTCTATAGCACCCCATCTGTGTGTGGTGCTCTGTGTCACCCCCCTTTTGGCGCGGCCCCTCCGAGTTGCTGGATGGCAGTGGCCTGGCTCGTAAATTGCTTAGTGAAGCCGATTAACTCTTCGGACGCACTTCGTACGTCGCGGATTTTGTTCGTTCACAGGCTGGGTTTCTGTTTAGAATCTGCCTTGGCTGTTCCCGGGGGGTGTGGCCCCAGGAAACTGGGAAGCGCCGCCTCCCCGCGGTGTCTGACCAGAACCACTCTGGCCACACTGCCGGTCAGGAGAGCCACCAAGGAGCCACAAAGGCGAACACTGGGAAAAGCTGTCATTTTTAATTTTGCTGTTCTCATACACCAATGAAGAAAGAAATGCTCCCAGCCGAGCTCTGGGGGGTGGGGGAGCTGTGATTCCCCACTAACTCCTCCAGTGCGTCTCCCGCTCCCGCACCTGTCCAGCCCCACCCCACTCTGGGTCCTGTGGCGGGGGGCTGCCCAGCATTGCCAGGTCCCCAGGAGTCCCACGGGCTTGCCCTTGGGGAGGGGCTTTCACAGAGGCTGGCTTCTCCCTCCCAGGGTTTTTTGGTCTCCACATTGTTATTTTGACAGGATCGTTCTGGGGTTGGGGGGTGGTGCATCCTGCCCATCCCTGACCTCTGCCCCCAAGATGGTGGAGAAGGGTGGCACCAGCCCGGGTTCAGGGGCCACAGGTCTCCTCTGCGGCGGGTCTGGGGTGGGTCATGGGCTGTGCTGACAGCCCCACCGGCAGGCTCTTCATTCAGCTGTTTTCTTTCTTGTTTGATTCTATTTTTAAATTTTGTTTATTTATTTCATTGAATGTATTGGGGTGGCATTGGTTAATGAAATTATAGGGGGTTCAGCTCTGCAATGCGTCACCTGTATACTGCATGGTGTGCTCACCATCAGCCCGCTTTCCGTGTGCTGGGACCTGACCCAGGGCTCTTCCGCAGAGAGAAGCCGGTGGCTTGGGAGTGGTCTGGTCACGGCCCATCGTGAAGCCCCTGCTCCAGCCTGCGAAGACGCTGCTGCCCTTGCAGGGGGCCGTTGCCTAAGTGGTTTTTCTGCCCCACTTGCAGACGGACCCTCCCGGAGCAGCAGGGCTGTGCCTCCACTTCTGCTGCAGCTGCACCTTCGCCGTCCCGCCTGCCGCCCCCTCGCCGGCGGGCGCACCCTCTGCTGACCCATCGCCGTGCCTGAGCGAGGCGCCACTGTCAGCGGCCCGGTAGGAAAAGAGCCTGTGACCAGCTAAGCTTCAGACATGGTGAGCAGACTTGAATTTATGTACATTTGGGTTCCAAAATTATGTTATTAAAATAAACGTCACCTTTTCATTTTACTGTTTTAACGCGCCTGCTGGAAAATTTTAAATTTCGTATGCAACTCTTACAGGAAACACGTTATATGTAAACGGACAGCTCTGCGTTGGGGATTTCACACACACACCTATGCAGAGCATGGGTTTGGAGAGAAGTTGTGCCAGAAAGGTGTGCCCGCTGGGAAGCCTGCCGGCAGGAGCTCACAATCTGAAAACGCAGAACAAAAGCACAGATTCAGGGCAGAGGCGCGAGCTGCCCTCAGCGTGGCGGCATGTCCCGTGTCTTGGTCCCACTTCACTCTGCAGCCACACAGCAGCTTCGAGCACAGACAGCCCGTGTCCAGAAGTGGGTATAAGGGGGTTAAATGATAATGCAAAATACACAGTGAGAACCCGGGGCCACTGGAAGGACCAAAGCCAGCTGGGTCTCGGTCAGAGTCTCATCCCCAGAGAGCTACCCCTTTTGACCTGTGAGGGGGTCTCTGCAAGTCCCCTGCTAACAACACCATCTACGTTTGACCTGGCTGGGGCGTGGCCAGTGTGAGAAGCCTTTTTCTTGGGAGCACGCGTCCAAACCAGGCACGGACAGTTTTTTGTTAACCTCACAGCTGCCCGAGGTAAGGGGTGGCGGCTGGGTGAATGATGGGCCGCTGACCAGGAAAAGGAAAAGGTGGGCAACAGGGCGCCTGCAGGGTCCTTGCGGATCTCCCGCATCCTCGTGAGTCTGGAAAGCCCCACTCGTGCCGAGGACTGTGGGAGAAGGCCCTGAGAAGACCCTGGGCGCGCAGCCCTGGCTGACCTCGGGCTCTGGGCACGCGGGCAGTGGAGGCTGAGGCAGAGGGTCGGCGTGAGCCCAGCACTCAGGCGGGCCCCTCCCACAAAGCCTGTGGACTTGCAGGTCTGGGAATTAAGGAAGCGAAGCCAGTCACTGCCTGGCCACCGAGCTGTCAGCGGTCACACATGACAAAGAAAGCAGACGTTACAGAATGAGTTTACAGAAGTCGCTAAGAAAGTAGACCACTGCTTTCTGCTACTGCTGCTATAAAAAAGTAGTAACAAAAGATCCCTGGAGAGGCCATAAACCTGATCCCCGGTGCTTCCATTTTATGTCATTTAAAATGTCCATTTTCAAGAAAAAGAGTGATAAGAAATGTGAAGAAACGAGCACATGTGCCATACGCAGGGAAAAGGCAGAGCCGAAGACGCCCGGGAGCCCCCAGGGCGGGCTTCTTGTCAAACCGCTCTGACCTCGCGTTCGAACACACACTCCCAGAAACGCACGGAGCGGAGCCGGAAGGACTGAAGGAGAGACTGAGAACGGCGCCTCGCCAATTAGAGAGCCCGCTGCAAATACATTGTTTAAAACCCTCCAGTGGAAACTTGGGGGTCGGAGCACTCAATAACTGAAAAGAAAAGTCATGAATGTCCCACACAAAATCCTCCTAACTTGCTGCTTTGCCGCCAGCCCCACCAGTTAAAACCCACTTATGGGGATACATTCACTTTTTAAAATCCTCACTTGATGATAGGTTTATTGATTTTTAGAGGGAGGGGAAGGGAGAGAGAGAGAGAGAGAGAGAGAGGGAAACATTGGAGTAAGAAACATCGATCAGTTGCCTTCCATGCGCACCCTGGCCGGGGATCGAACCCACAACCCTTTTGGTGAACGGGGTGGCGCTCCAACCACCTGAGCCACTTTGGCAGGGCGAGACACATTCGCTTTTTAAGTGTAAATACTCTCAGAAGGTTAAGCGGCCCATCAGTCCTGCCCGTCTGCCCGTGAGCCAGCTCTCTGTGACTGACGGCGCCTGGCCACCCTGGCATGGGGTCCCGTCTCAGCCGGGGACACGAGCGGAGTGCTGTGTCAGCGTGGGTGTGCCGAGGATGCTTGGATTTGGAATTCCAGCCCCAGCTGGCTCTGCCCTCAGACCCCACGCCTCACACCAGGGAAAGCGAGTCCCGGGGTGAAAACCTGCGACCGCAGCAAATCGAGCAGCAAAGTGGGGAGTGACCGCAGGGAGGCAGGGCCGGAGCAGATGGAGGAGGAGTGAGTCTGACAGGAATGAGTGTCATTAGAGCCCAAGAGCTCAAACTGGACTCTGTTAGTGTAAACACAGGAGAACAAACATTCATACTATGTCTTCTTTCTCAAACATAAAATAAAACAAATATTTAAAGTTCCCAGTTGGCTGTGCTATACATAGCCAGGGGAAGGGGGGCTGGGGTCAGAGATCCAGGAGAGAACGGGAGCATCTTGGGGGGGGCCCTCCTCCGCCACCACTCTCCCCGCCCCCGCCCACACGTCTGACATTCCAGACCAAGACAGCAGCATAGGTCAGCGCAGCGTTTTCGCGGAGAAAAGCCAGAGGCAGGCCCTGGGAATGGCTTATCTGAGCGTAACGGGGGAGCCCGAGGTCTAGTGTGGCCCCTGTTGCTAAAGGGCAGTGTCGAGGTTCAATGTTCCATCCTACTTGGCCTCATGTTGGCTGTGGGAGCAGGGAAGCTACGCGATGTTTCTGGTCCTCTATTTCCCCACCTGGAAAACAGAAATGATGACACCTGCTTCCTCATGCTCTTAGGAGACAAGAACCGGAGTAAAGTGCCATTTAACGGGACCTGAGACCAGGCTCTGGCGTGAAATATGAGCTCAGGGCCTGGTAGCTGTCCTCCCTGCCGGAAAGCGGCCTTTCCCTGGGTTCTGCCTGTGTGCCGGAAACACACAACCGCGGAGAGCTGCTTTCTGGGCTGAAGCATGTGTCCCAAGAGTTTCCCTTTTAAAACGCAAGTAAGTTGAGGAGGTGCTAATATATCTAGATAATGTCACTTAGCAAGACTTTTGTATTTGTTAACAGCCAGAAATATGATCTCCAGTTATTTAGCAAGAAACTGAGCTATGGAAAAATTGAAGGTTGGTTTAGAAAGCGATATGGGAAATCATCTGATGAGCAGGAGACTGTTAGCAGAACAAACACGTTCCACACAAAAAAAGGAGATGTTATAAAAATGCATCGCCCAATCTTATTTAGTATCAAAGTGCTGCACTTGGAGATTCTCGGTGCTCCCCCAAGCATAAACCTGTTCCTCAGCCCCAAAGCCAGTTCTCTGAGGATCTGGGAGGTCCTCTGCGGTCCTGTTTCCAGAACATGGTACAGCTAACTCCCTTTCAGGCCAAGTTCTCGCTGAGGAGAGGAACCTTTTCGCGGTTCACATGGCATCACTTGGGTGCTTCGGTTTTCTGGGTCAGCCCTGCACGTTCTGCTCATTTGGCCTGATGCATCCTGGGGCAGCAGGGCACGTCCAAATGTAACAGCATAAGTGCAAGAGGAAGGGAAAATGTAGAGGGAAGAAAAATATTCGTGGCCGCATTTTACAGAAATGGTCGGTTGCTTCCAGTTGCGGGTAGGTTGTTGGCTAACTGATGGGAATTTTCACTTGGAGGCTGGAAATAAAAGTGGCTGCATAAGTAGTTCACGGTAAGAGTCAACACAGAATTATCTTTTAAAGTAAATGTCAGTCCTCAACCAGACTCTTTCTCTTTTTAGTGAAACCTTTAAATTGTCTCCTTTTACCTTTTTATTGTAATCACCACACTTTCTTATTCTGGGTGAAGGTCTTGAGTCACCTCAAAGGAGAAATTGCTCACTGTTGGAAACTCCCACGGCGCTGGAGTAGCACCCGGACAGAGCAAACCCTCAATAAATACCTGCTGACTGAAGAAGTTTTGCTCTATGATCTGTGTCTCTTTTTAACAAAAACTATCCATGTTTGAGCGGTGAAATTTTGTTGTTTCGGGATGAGTTCCAATCCATCTGGGAGGTTTCTCCACCACAGCTGATGTTACCTTTGTTCTCAGTGTCGGGAGCATGGCACTGGCTGGGTGTCCGAAGCACTGGACGGGGTGGCCGTGTGGTGCCAGACGGGCCCTGGACTGGTAGGAGTGGTCGCTGCATGAGGTGCAACACAGCAGGTCAGCGGTAGCTGAAACACACACCGCAAGCAGATGGGCGATGGCGGCCCCCACGTCGTCCACTCTGGGTGCCTCCCGTCTCAGCCCAGCTCAGTTGCCAGCCTCCAGGACGACCTCGGGACAGTCCCCGAATCCGAGCTTCAGGCTCGGCATCAGTAAAGTTGCGAGATTTTCAGGTGAATGTATTTGTTCAGTAACTAGATACCGACCTCCTTCAGTCCTGGGCATCCCCCAAGATCAGTCCCAACTCGACAATCCTGACACCCATGTGGCTGTCCCATCCTGAGGGCGACCCTGGCCATGAGCACCTCAGAACGGGACCCTCGGGCCCAAAGCAGCATTGTCACAGCGGCGCCCGCGTCTCAGCAGCGGCTGCAGGGGAGCCTGCTCCATCGCACCCGCCGGGGACACTGGCCCAGGACCCTGTGAGGACGAAGGTAGGCAACACCTGATTACAACGCACTGGGAGATTCAGAGCCGCTGCCTCACCGAGAACCCGAGGGAGGTCAGAAGTTAAAGGAGAAACTAGTGTGTTACCAGGAGTGCAGACAACGTATAAGTAAAGGCGAAGGGAAACATGGGGGCCAAAATGAGGAGCGAGAGTTCCGAGGGGCAGGCTGGAGACGGGGAGGGACCCGCAGCCTCGCCACGGGTCTGCCTGGCCCCGACCCCGGGCACCGGGTGCACTGGAGCCAGAGGTGGCGCCGACGTGGGTCGGGCTGTTTTTCTGCTTGTTGTGCCTGTTGGTTCCGTTTTCCTCTGAACTGGAACATTTTGTGTGGTTTTCACATTTTAGCTGACAACAATTCTTTTTTTTAAAAAAAGATTTTATTTATTTACTTTTAGAGAGTGGGAAAGGGAGGGAAAAAGAGAGGGAGAGAAACGCGGATTGGTTGCCTCTTGTGCGCCCCCGACCGGGGGCCTGGCCCACAACCCAGGCCTGTGCCCTGACCAGGCCTTGAACCGGCGACCCTTTGGTTTGCGGGCCAGCACTCAATCCACTGAGCCACACCAGCCAGGGCTGCAACCTGCTCTTTATGAAAATCAGAGGGACACAAATATAAATTGTAATCCTTTCCTAATTAGATTTGAGTATATTTAGTAATACCAGCCTCTACCCCACCGCTGGGTCTGAATCTATAAGCACTGAGACTGACCCTGAGAATGTTTAAAACGTGTTAGTAAATAATTTACAGTTTGAAAGCATTAGTTTGGTTTCTAAAGAATTCAGCGAAGTACTTATGTCTGTAAAAATAATCTGTAAACTTTGAAGAGCCATGTTTTACCGGACATAGTCGGGGCTTTGAGCAGGGTTTGGGCTAATGCTGACTCGCTGTCGCCCCCGTGTGGCCACTCGCCAGACGGCACCGGGATTGACCACGACCTTCACTGTCTATCAAATGGAACAAAAGATAAGATGAAATAAGGTTGGTCCCTGGATCCCAAGCTTCTAAAATCCATCATATAATTGATGACACAAATTTATTCTAATTCAGAGTAGATCTTAACTGGAAACATTACATATTACAATTGGTATATTGTTTTAACTAAGATTTTTAAATGCATTATTCCATCTTGGAGGGTCCCAGACTTCATAAAGTTAAGTATTTAGAGACAGTGCCCTATGGGACCCTAGTTTTCTCAGTAAGTGGTAACCACTGTTGTCTCTCTCAGGGGGGAAGCTGAGTCTAGGCAGGATGGAGGGGCACACGGTAGCTGTGAGGGACCTCGTTGGCCCCTAACCTGCTCGTTCAGCCACCCTGGGCCTTGGTCCCTCTCCGGGGCAGGTGCTGAGTCACGAGATCGCTAAGACAACACCTGGGGATGGAAAGGGACACAAAGAAAGACACACGCAAATAACAATGTTTCATGGTTGTAAACTCAAATTAAGAACCCTTCTTACCCTGGCTGTGTGTTAATTGGTTAGAGCATTGTTCCGATATGCCAAAATCATGGTTCAATCCCAGGCCAGGGCACATACAAGAGGCAACCGGTGGATACATCAGAAAGTGGAACAAGAAACGAGACTTCTCTCTCTGTGTCCCTTCTCTCTCCAAAAATCGGTGAATAAAAAATGTTTTAAAAATAGATGTGATTATTTTTTTTAAATCCCTTTTTTTTTAGTCTATACGTTTATTACTGTTTTTGCGAAGCATTCACCTCAATCTTCAAAGTAAACATTAGCATACCCTTCAGGGCATACACAGTTTTGTGCCGTATTATGATGGGAGTCTGCCTATTGCGAAAGAAACTGCTCTTTTTTTGTAATTTCCCCACACAGTCCGAACCCAACGGTGACGGAGGAAGGAAAACACATTCTCAAAGGGCTGCCCTCCCTGTCGTCCCCCATGTGAGCGCTTGTGCTTTGATTACCCTGCCCTAATCCTAACTGTACACCCCGAATTAAGTGGGGTTGTAAAAGCTGTGGTCTTGTCAGATAGTTTAACTGACTATAAAAGTCAGTTGAAATAAAAGGCCTCAATCTTCGAGGGCTTTTTAATCCCCCGAGAATATTCGTAGAAGGTAAACAATGAAGAAACCACTTTTCCTTCTATTTTCAGTGATTTCAGACTCTGTTCTAAAGACTAGAGTCTGCCTGTAGTCGGAATCCATGTTTCAAAGCTGCCCTTGAGCCCGAGTGTTTCCTGCGTGCGGCAGCCGGCTGAGACTCACAGAACGCCGTTCTCACGGCCCTGGGGGCTGCAAAGTCCAAGATCACCAGGCCAGCATGGCTGGGTGAGTGCCCACCCCCCTCATTCCCGGCCTTCTCGTGCGTCCCCATGGGGCGGAAGGGCCAGTGGTCTCTCTAGCATCTCCTTTGTAAGGGCACTAACCCCAACATGAGGGTTCCACCCTTGTGAATTAATCACCCCCTGAAGGCCCTGCCTCCTTTGGGGTTAGGATTATAACCTGTGAAAAAATAAGAAATGTGAATGTTGGGGGGTTCAGCCTAATCTGTGAGTCAAGGGCCACAGATTAGAAGGGCCTTAGCTCACAGATTAGGCTGGGCCCCCCAAAATTAGTAGAAGGGCCAACGCATAGCCCATAGCGGGGGAAGAGCTAGCTGGGTCCCTTCCCCACGAGACCATCTGTCTTCTAGTGGTAACATTCCCACCGGAATGTGATGAAAGGGAGCTCTCTGACCCTGGGGCCCTTTGGGTCTGGGTGGATTCGAGCCCACAGGGTGCCCTTTTGTTCTTGCAGATGGCTCAGTTACAATGCAGTTGATTTGTTTTTAATGTTAAGGCACCATACTGTGACCCAGAGACTGAGACGGCAGAACTGGACCACCGGGTCCTGTTGTAAAAACCATCAGAGCAGAGGGGTCGTGGCTGTGAGTGACGAGCTGCGGAAGAGCCTGTGTGAGGCGCGCTGCACAGGCCCCCACCCGGCCTGCCTGTGTTCGACTCGTGTCCAACACAGCTCAGGGGTCTGGGTGCCCAGGAACTAGTGTGCCAACAAGACACACTAAGACCACGAAAAGTAGAAGAAATGCAGGTGCAGACTAAGTCTACGTACAAAACTATAGACGTTCAGGATTCTGGGGTAATTTGGTAGTTATTTACCTTGAGGGTTTCAGTCTGGTGTTCAAATGCACCCCAGGCAAGGGCTTGAACAAATCCACGAAGTCCAAAAACTTGTACAGGAAAAGTCTGCCAGGATAGACGTTTATCTCTACAAGTGTCCTAAACTGATTTTCAGACATTAAAGGTGTAATTAATGAGTTTCTGGCTAAAGATGATGGATTAAAAATGTGTATTTAGTTCCTCTCCTGTGTATTAAACATATCGTTTCATTCAGAGGTGGGGCATTCCGGACACCCCCCCTCCCCCCGTCAGCTAATTCCTAGAGACAGCCACCACTGGTGGCCACCAGGGGTGCTTTTATACAGAGGGCCCCATGGGGTTCACCCTGCCAGACTTATAGCCCATAAAACCCGGGACTCTGAGCCCTGCAACTAAGTCCCGGCCATCTGGTCGACCCCAGTTCCCAGGCGACCGCCCCCAGTTCCCAGGCGACCACCCCCTGGAGGCTCCTGCTCCCTTCAGGCTGGTTGGGGGCCAATCTCGGGGGCTCCACACCCCCTCTCTACCGGGGGTCTCCCTGAGGCTTGCCGGGGGTCAACCCTCTGGGGTCCCTACCTCCTATTCTCAAGCGATTTTTAGGGCTATCACCCTCCAGGTCCCCCAGGGTCAGCAGAACCCCCTGAGTCACGACCAGTGACGGGAGTCCAGGTGGTGGCTGACGAGCTGCGCCCTCAGGGGCCCGTGCTGTGTTCTCTCTACTCGTTCCCTCTGGACTTCCCGCACGCCCGCCCTGGCTGTGCCGCCAGCTCCAGAAGTGCTGTCCGAGGAGTCTGCCGGGCAGACGAGGCCCCTGGCTGCTGCTGTTAGAGCCTTTGCTCCCTGGAGAGGCCCCGCCGTGGGAAAAGCCATATTCCCTCCCCGCTCCTTTGCTGTGTGCTCTGCCTCCTGCCCGTCCGGGGGGTCACAGACACAGCGGGGGGGGGCCAAGAGGGACAAAACTTCCAACAGTCAACAGGAGGGTAGTTTGGAAAAGCACAAAGCTTTGTACATCACATCAGGCATCATCCTGGGTTGAGATTTATGGACAATTTTTGACCAAAAGTGAAGGAAAATTTGCAGGCAGGAGGTGAGAAAAACTTGCGGAGCAGCAGAGTTTATGTACGTGGCTCGTTGCAAGTTAGTAACATCCTCTTCAGCTTTTAAGATGTGAGAAATTTAAGACTATGAAGAAAAATTTGCATAAACACTCAAACCAATTACCTTGGGTTTTGTTGGGCGCCTACTATGTGCTGGAAAAGCAAATCCGATTGGCACGTCGTGCGGCGGGAGGGAAGCAGGGGTGAGAGCACCCACGGGGTGGTCGTGGGCATGGCGACTCTGCAGGCGGCACCCACGCACAGACCCCACGGGCCATTCCTTCTGGGGGAGCTCATGCGCGGTGTGTCCCCGCTCCATGCAGGACTCAGGCTGCTGTCCTGTCTCCGGTGCAGGGGAACTTGGTGCCCAGCAGGGACTGCCGGGGGGCGGCCTTCCGAGTACCTGCAGCACCCTGGGCCTTGGCTCTGGCTTCCGAGCCCATTCTCCACAGAGCCTTCGACAGCAGGCACTTTGAGTCACCTCGCCAGGACTATGTGACACCCAGGCCTCATCAGTCGAAACCACACACCTGTGTGAGCACAGTCGTTTCCCCCCCCAACCCAGGATGTGTCCCCACCCACCCAGCAGCCATGACCTTGTGAGGTCTTGTTGAGTCCTGTAACTTTGGGCCAGCCACCTCAGGGTCAGGGCCGTGTCTGTCACAGAGAGTGTCCCTCAGGACCCTCGACCCAGAGGGGAAGCATTTTGCCCCAGGAAGCTGCCTCTGGAAACTTCTGAGCCCAGAGAGGCTGAGCCACATCCCAAACTCTCTGCTTGGTGATGCTATGGCTCATCACGGAGGAGTATGTGCCTAGCGGGACGGGACACAGGGCTGGGGTTGGCCCGGGCCCTGCGGGTGCCACCCTCTTTCCCCTCTGCATCCTCCTGTCCACCCCGTGTGATGGCTGCGGGGAGGCAGCATGTATTGTCACCACAGCACAAGACAGGGTAGGTCCGGCTGCGGGGACAGCCAGGTTCAGGAGTCCAGGCCCTCCCAGCCCCGGCTGTCTGCCCACAGACAATGACCACCTGGTGCCTTCGGGCCCGAGTGTGTGGTCTGGCTCTAGAGGGTGGAGTAGGGGTGGGCGCCCGGCTCTGGATGACCTCTGGGGCTGGTGGCAACTTGGTAAAGGCATCCACCCTCTGCAGTCAGCATCCAGGGGCCTGAGTGAGCAGCAGGTGGTTAGACCAGGACAGCTGTGCCCACGAGGGGTGGCCCCACGGGTGACAGATGGCCACCATCTTGCCCCTTCACCAGGCCCTGGCTGCTGACCGCGTGCCACAGGGCTAGATATTTAAAAGCAGATGGCTCCTGGGATCTGCGAGTCCCCGTGGGGATGTGCTGAGGGGCTGCTGTTGTCCAGAAACGGGGTGTCCTGGCCGTGGCCTGTGCTCCTGGTGGCCAGCCCCGTCTTCCCAGGGACGCACAGGATGTGCTGCCCCACTGCCCCGTCCCTTCAGCCCAGGACCTGGACGACATACCCAGCTGGAGCGGACGGCCCCTCACTGTTGGACCCAGAGCCCACCCCCGGGACCTGCACCCCTGGGCAGAAGACCCAGAAGGTTCCAGAGCCTGATGGCACAAGAGGGCAGGGCCAAGCCCTGAGACCCTAGGAGCTGGGGTGGGGCCGTGCCACGTGGGGAGGATGGCACCGCGGCCCCTGCACGTCCCACAGCCAGGGGACCACAGGTGAGGGCGGGGCCGGCACAGCAGCCAGACCTGTGGTGCTGGAAGGTCCCTCCAGCTTGATCTCTGTCAGGACCCTCCTTCCCACCCTGCTCCCAGGGCAGCAGCTGCCGTGACTGGGGGAAAAAGGCTGTGACCACTTTGGCCTGACTGGCCCTCTGAGTCCTCGTCTAGGTGTGAACTACGTGCTAATCCGCCCTCTCAAGCCATCTCTGGGATCAAACATCCTGGGTCTGCTGGGGGTCACCCAGGAGGCCCCTCAGCTCCAAGGTCCTTGGACGGGGCTGCAGAAAGAGGGGGCTTAGCTTTGGGCCCCAACCACACAAGTGTGTGGGAGGGAGCAGAGTGAGCATGTGACTCTCAGCCCTGCTCTCAGTCGTCACAAAATCAGACCAAAGCAGGACACGCCTCCCAAACAAACTCTACAGGCGCTCCTGAGTGGAGGATGGAGGGATGGGCTACGGCACCCTGGGGTGTTCCTCTCTCCCACTTACTCAGCGCTGGGATTAGACGCTGAGTTGATGTGGGTCGTGTTTCCAGTGGCAGGTGTCTCCACCCGCGACCTGAAATCTGCGGCTGAAACGCTTTTGTTAAGGGGGATGGGGGCCTGAGTGCCTGAGCGCCGGCGGCTGAGCCCTGGGGTTGGCTGCGGTAGCCCCGCCCCGCCGCCCACCTACCCACCCGTCCGTAGCGCACCTGCGGGCCTGCTCCTCCTCGCCCTGCAGCTGCTGCGCGGGCAGCTGGACCTTCTTCTCCCAGAGCAGCTGCAGCCCCTCTGCGTCGGAGGCCACGCGTCCTGGGTGCCTCCAGGAGCGCTCGGGTCCTGGAAGAGGGAACGTTGACTAGGACGCGGCCGTTCGCGCCGTGTCCTGAGAGCACAGGGGCGCCTGCGTGTCAGCAATTAGGGCTCTGGCTTGTATGATTTTCCACGGGAACAACTGTAAACCCACTGCTGTACCACCCCGTGCACCTTTTCCCACTCTTTCGCTTTCAATCTTTTTGTACCCTGTGTTTCAGGGATTTCATATTTTCTCCCAGTTTGTGTCTTCTCTTTTCGTTCTCTGAACAAGTTCTTTTTCAGAGCAGTCTTTAACTTTATAAAGTATACATTATTAATGCATTTCTTCATTAAACTGCATGTCCGCAAGTATACTTTATTCTTGGTTGTTTTTGTTTAAATGGACAACTAAAAATTCAACTTACAGATGAGGGGCGGGGCATGTCTAAGGTCAGAGGTGGGACTGGGCGGGAGGTGAAAGGGGGGCCTTCCGCCGATGGTCGGGAGGCACCTTTCAGCAGCAGCCCTGAAGGGAGGGCAGTTCTGGACCAGAGAGGAGCAACTATGCCTCCTGACCTTTTGCCCTGGACAGTTCTCCCCAGTTTTTGCAAGATGGCTGACATTTTTTGTTCTTTAAGTTTCAGCTTCCATGATGCCTGTTGAAAGAAAGGCAGCATTTCATATCTAGGATGCAGAGTGACCTGCTGTTTGTACTCTAATGGCTTCTTCCTGATGTAGAGCAGGGCATCTCATTCTCAGCACTATTGACCTTTGGGGCCAGACAAATCATTCTCCTGGGGGATTGTCCTCTGCATTGTAGGTGCTTATTAGCATCCGGTATCTCTATTCACTACAGGCAGGTAACACCCTCCCTCCTCCTCCTCTCAGGACAATCTAAAATGGCTCAGTACCTTGCGTAAAGTCCTGTCGGGGACAAAAATCACCTTTGACTGCGAACTGCTGAATTTGAAGCTTTCATCATTTTTGAAACCAGAATGATCTGGCTCTGTTATTCAGTATTTTTATTATTTTTTCTATACAAATTATATTCCAACTCTGATATATTTTGGAAAGTTAGAAGTGTCTTTCAAAACATCTAAATATAGGGACTGTCTGGTTACCTTGTGACTGGTTTCCAGGCAAAGAGAGCAATAAAAGTGATGTACGTGACATTTGTTGGAACTTGCTTTATAGCTTAACATAGTCAGTTTTTAAAAAGTTCCAAGTGTGGTTGAAAAGCATTTGCAATTTGCTTTGTTGGTTGCAGCTTACTTAAACAATGAGAAAAATAAAATTTATTCAAAATTCCACCCCAAGAGGTAAAAAAAACAACAACCCTGCCATCATTTTAGGAACATAAATTTCAATATATGTTGCTGTGCACATTTCCGTCTACTTTCTCTGGATTTCACATACTATGTTAAGTTGCTAATATGGTTGGAAAACTTGTATATTTCCAGCTTTTGTCTCTAATCTGTGCGTTTAAGGATGAAGATTTTTCATAAGTTTTGAGATGTACTATCTTTATCATTCAGTTCAAATAATTTTGTAATTCAAATACGGGCTTATTTTGCAGGTTATTTAGAAGTGCATTTTATAAGTACTAATATGAGGACTTTCTAGTTTCCTATTTTTAGCGAATCGTAGCTTAAGTCCAATCAGAGCAAGAAACATTGTATATAATTTCAATGCTGCCGTGCTTGTTGAAACTTGCTTTATATTGGGTTGACCAAAAGATAAAAAGTTTTGGGAAGATGGAATTATGAATTTGCCTGAAAGATGGCAGGAGACAGTGGAAAAATAATGTTGAATACGTTGTTCAATAGAGTTATTGGTGAAAATGAAAAATGTGTCTTTACGTAAAAACCGAACGAGTCTTTCCACCAAGGCAATAGTACAGTACGAGTTCCAAATGTGGTCTCTGATGCCGTCTCGTGGGCATTTTGGGAGTAACATGTTAGTGCAGGTTAGCCGGAAAAGTGGTTGAGAGTGAAGTATCAGTGAATGTTGATTGCAATGTTATTTATAAGTGCAATTTCGTAACTTTTAAATATAATGACTTACTAGTTGCCTTTTGCTCCTGATGACTTCCTGAACCACAGTGAGAGTAAGAAACACTCTGTATTTCATTTCAGTCCTTTGAAATTTTTT
Source organism: Mormoops blainvillei (assembly GCA_004026545.1). NCBI lineage: Eukaryota > Metazoa > Chordata > Mammalia > Chiroptera > Mormoopidae > Mormoops > Mormoops blainvillei. The sequence continues at coordinate 45,262 of PVJD01010158.1, forward strand.
GAAACTTTATAACATAGGATGGTCTCATTGAAAAATGTCCCAAGTGTGGTTGTATGCTGCCATCTGGTGTGCATCTTGGGAATAACACCTTAGTGCAGATCCGCAAGAAAAGCCATTGGGTATAGTGAATTATCTATGAAGGTTGAGTGGAATGTTATATAGGAAGTTTATTTTGATACTTCTAAACAAAATGATATTTTAGTTAACTTTTGATTCTGACTTCTACTTTAACACCCATGAGGGTGAGAAATACATTTCACCTAATTACAGTTCTTTGCAGTTTGTTGAAACGTGATTTATGGTACAATATGGCCCCTTCCAAATCATTGGCACGTTGGGAATAACATCTTAGTGCAGGCCAGCAGAAAAAGCTGTTGGCTATCCTGGAATATCAATGACTGGTGAATGGAATGTTACTGAGGAGTGTATTTCAAAATAACTAATTGTAAGTGCTTTCTGGTTATCTTGTGACCGGTTTACAGATTACAGGCAGAGAGAGTAATAATGTGGCCTATGTGACATTTGTTGGAACTAGCTCTATAGTATAAGAGAGGTTTACAAGTGCTCCAAGTGTACTTGAAAATCATTTGTCATTTTCTTTATTTGTTGCAGCTTCCTTGAACAAGGTGAAAAATAAAATTTATTCAAAATTGCTCCCCAAGAGGTAAAAAAATTAAAACTGCTCTTATGTATATACTCCTCCACACATGCCTACAGGCAAATTTCTTTTTACTTTCCCTGTTTTTCACTTACCATTTTAGATTCCTAATATAGGTGAAAAACTTGTAAATTTCCAGTTTTTGTTTCTAATATTTGCATTTAAGCGTGAAGATTTTTTCCTAAGTTTTGATATGTAGCATCTTTAGCATCATTCAGTTCACATTATTTGGTCATTTAAAATATGGTTAATTTTCTAAGTTATTTAGAGGTGTATTTTATTAGTACCAAATAATAGGACCTGTCACTTATTTTCTGTGAATTCTAGCTTACATGCAACTAGAGCAAGAGACACACTGCATATGATTTCAGTGTTGCGACGCTGGTTGAAACTTGCCTTCTATCAAGTTGCCCAAAAGGCCAGTTCAGTTCCTCCCCCCCCCCCCCATCATGTGGCTCTGGTAGTGCAGACTTGTCTTTAACTTCATTCAAAACAGTTTTGTTAGATTATATTGTGACAGCTGTCACATCAAGTGTGTTAAAAAAAGAAACTAATCAAAACTTGTAAAGGATTATGTAGCCATTTTCATACTGAAGATGGATGAACATAAGCAACATTTTTGGCACATTAGGCTTTGTCATTTCTAGGAAAGTAAAAATGCAACTTAAATGCAAGAAAAGATTTTAACAGTGTACAGTGAAGGGACTGTGACTGATCGAATGTGTCAGAAGTGGTTAGCGACATTTCCTGTGAGAGGTTTCTCCCGCCAAATAGCCCCATGGGTGAGTAGACCAGTTGCAGTTGATAGTACATTAAGTTCAGACAGTAACGGAGGACAGATCACGTCATGCCACATGGGAGAAATGTGCCATGCTGAAAATATCCAAATACAGAATTTAAAATCATTTTCACCAGCTTGGTTAGGCGAATCCCTTTGATGTTAGGGTTCCACACAGGTTAAACAAGGGAAAAAGGGCTTGACCGCAGTTCCACACACGATTCTCTGCTGGAATGTAAGGAAAACATTTCGTTTCCAAGAGAAATTGTGAGGGGCGATGAGCAGTTAATACTTTAGAGTAATGTGGGATGGGAGAGATGGTTGGTCAAAGGAAAGGAACCACCAGCAGCTGCTCCAAAGGCTGGTTATCCTCCAAAGAAGGTGATGTTGTGCATGTGGTGGGATCGGAAGGGAGCGCTGTATGAGGAGCTCCTTCTGGAAACCAGACTTCTAACAGGTACTTCTCCCAATTAGACTAACTGAAAGCAGCACTTATGGGGAATTGTCTGGAATTAGCAGAAAACACACAATCTCCCTTCAGAATGAGGCAAGACCACATGTTTCTTTGAGGACCAGGAGAAAGCTGTGACAGCCTGGCCAGGAAGCTCTGATTCATCCGCTGTATTCATCAGACATTGCTCCTTCAGATGCCCATGCAATTGGGTGGTTTCAAAATTGTCCTAATGGAGAAACATTTCCATTCCCTGGAAGAATGCCTAAGGCACCTGAAACAGTTCCATGCTCCAAAAGATAAAAAAGGATTGGGAAGATAGAATGTTGAAGTCGCCCAAAAGATGGTAGAATTCAGATGGAACCAAATGTTGAAAACGTTGTTCAACCAAGTGGTTGTGGGAATGAAAAAAATGCGCCCATCATTGTAGGTTTACCAAAAACCGAATGAACCTTTCGGCCAAGGCATTAGTAACATGGCTTCCAAGTGTGCATCACTGCTGCCATCTCGTGGGTATTTCTGGGATTAACATCTCAGTGCAGGTCAGCAGGAATAGCGGTAGATTCTAGTGGGATACCAAGGACTGTTGATGGCAATTTTCTTTAGAAGTGTATTTCCAAACGTCTAAATGTAACGACCTTCTAGTTACCTTGTGAGTGGTTTTCAGATTAGTGGCCAAGGGAGAAATAAATGTGGTTTATGTGAAATTGTTTGGAACTGTTTTGATAGCGTAAATGTCAGGTATTTAAAAGTTCCAAGGGTGCATGAAAATCCTTTGCAATTTTCTTTGTCTATTGCAGCTTATTTAGACAATGAGGAAAGTAAAACCTATTTGAGATTCTAACGAAGAGTTAAAAAAAGTAAATAAAAACATTACCATTTTATACCTAAAAATCAAACGAAGCCTTTAGCCAAGCCGTAGTACAATGTGTTCCAAATGTGAATCTCTGCTGCCATCTCGTGGGCATTTTTGGGAATAAAATCTTAGTGTGGGTCAGCAGAAAAAGTAGTCGATGTTAGTGCAGTTTTGGTGACTGCACATTTTTAAAAAAAGATTGTTTATAAGGTTCTAGTCTCAGGAGCCAATTGAATTCCTCTCCTGGCAGGCTGTGCGCGGGGCGGATCGGGGGTCCGTCGAACAGGAGCACGCTACGGGGTGACGCAGATGAGCTCTCCAAGCTTACCCCTCTCTTTCCTGGTGATGAAAAGAAGAAAAAACAGGAAAACCGGCGTCCCCGGAGTGCGGTAAAGGGGCGAAGGGCTTTTCCCGTTTTGTGCGGTGCAAGAATAGGGACAGAGCTGCGCTGGGCTCGTCCCCAAGCGTGGAGCCGAGGCCCGGGGCCCCTGAGATGGGGCCCTGCGCACACGCCCGGCCCCCGGGCAGCACGCTGGACTCAGGATTGCTTTTCTCTCCAGACCTTTCTTGGGCTGTTCTGATGCCAGTAGGGCGGGATCTGCAGTTATATGTCGGTGATGCCCCTGTCCGAGTAGATGCTGCTGCGGTGGACGTCTCGGTGCGCACTGTGCACTCCGAAGGTGGATGGGTGGAGATGGAGTCTGGTGACAGTTCTAGTCCGGTATGTGAAGTGATTGATGGAAAGGGTTTTCTTTGGCTGTAGCCACTGTGACCAGTTTTCCTTAAAGACAAAAATGAACATTAATATTGTAACAAAATTAGGTAGGTTCCCTATGGTCTTGAGGAATCAGGTAGAAGATGTCAGAGGGTAACTTGGGTCTCTTTAGGCGTGGCTTCGTGCCCTGGGTTGCTGCGTGGGACCCACGTGCAGCTCTGGCTCTAGGGTCTGATGTATGGAGTCTGGTGTCAACAGTTCGTTGTCAATCTGTGGTGTCTACTGTCTGGCATTCAGCGTCCATGGTCTGGCTTTGGTCTTGGGGACAGTTTTGGGATTTGGCAGGAGTCTGGGGTTCAGCTCTTGGTTCTGGATCTGCTGTGGGATCCAGGTTCTGGAGTCCAAGACCTGTGTGTGGGTCCTAAGTCTGTCTTTGGCACCTGGTGCCTGTGAATGGGTTTAGGCTCCAAATCAATGCCAGCAGGAGTTTCAGAGTTGGGGTGGGGTGAAGAAGGAAATTTTATTTAGTGCAACTAGCTCAGGTTTGGTACAGACCGGCTGTGAGTGCAGCATGGCTGTTAGAAGCTCAGCGTTATTACAGGTGAATCATGAAGCAGCAGCGCTGCGGGTCAGCCCAGTGGTTAGTGCTGCTCTTTAGTTGCGGAGCGTCAGGCTGTGAGGAGGCTCTGCGATGAGGCAGCCCCGGGGCAAACCGCCCCTCAGGCTTCTCTGCTCTTTCTGGTCTGGTCCTGTCATTTTGCTCTTTGCTGCCCTGTATTCGCACAGAAAGGTGCAAATTGCAGATTGGAGAAGGAGACCGTCGGAATGATGAAATCAGACCAGGTGAGCAATGAAACGGCTTCCAGTGTTGTCAGCACGTCAGTCTCGGTTAGTACCGTTATAAAATTAGGTCTATTTTCCTCTATTACTTTTCCAAAAAATGTTTTGTAGATTATGCTATTACAGTTGTCCCATATTTTGCCCCCTTTATTCCTCTCTGTCTTGCACCCCCCTCCCACCAGCATACCCCCATTTAGTTCAGGTCCATGGGTCGTACATACAATTTATTTGGCTTCTGACTTTACTACACTATTCTTAACTTCTCCCTGTCTATTTCGTGCCTACCATTTATGCTTCTTATTCCCCGTACCTTTTTCCCCATTCCCCCCTCCCCCTCCCCACTGATAACTCTCCATGTGATCTCTATTTCTGTGATTCTATTCCTGTTCTAGTTATTTGCTTAGTTTGTTTTTCTTTTTGTATTTTTAGGCGCAGTTGTTGATAGTTGTGAGTTTGTTGTCATTATACTGTTCATATTTTTTATCTTCTTTTTATTAGAGAAGTCCCTTTAACATTTCATTTAATAAGGGCTTGGTGATGATGAACTCCTTTAACTTTGCTTTATCTGGGAAGCACTTTATCTGCCTTTCCATTTTAAGTGATGGCTTTGCAGGATAGACTAATCTTAGATGTAGGTCCTTGTCTTTCATGGCTTTGAATACTTCTTTCCAAACTCTTGTCTGTAAGGTTTCTTTTGAGAAACCAGCTATAGAAACTTATAGTCTTATGGGAACTCCTTTGTAGGGAGCTGTCTCCTTTTCTCTTGCATCTTTAAAGATTCTCTCCTTATTTTTAATCTTGGATAATGTAATGACGATGTGCCCTGGTGTGTGCTTTCTTGGGTTCAACTTCTGTGGGACTGCAAGCCTCCTGGACTTTCTGGAAGTCTATTTCCTTTTCCAGATTGGGGAAATTCTCCATTAATTTTTCCAATAAGTTTTCAATCTCTTGTTCTTCCTCTTCTCCTTCTCGCACTCCTATGATTCAGATGTTGGAATGTTTAAAGTTGTCCCAGAGGTTCCTAAGCCTCTTGTAATTTTTTTGAATTCTAGTTTCTTCATTCTTTTCTGGTTGACTGTTTCTTCTTTCTGCTCCAAATGATTGCTTAGAGTCCCAGTTTCCTTCCTTTCACTGTCAGTTCCCTGTATATTTTGTTTTATTTCACTTGGTATCGCCTTCATTTTTTTCTCCATTTTGCAACCATACTAAATCATTTCTTTGAGCATCCTGATTACCAGTGTTTTGAACTCTGCATCTGTTAGGTTGGCCATCTCTTCAGTACTTAGTTCTATTTTGGGGGCTTTGGTCTGTTCTTTTGTTTGGGTCATATTTTTTTTGCCTCCACCCCTATTACGTGTGAGGGGTGGAGCTTTAGGCAGGGTGGGGCAACTCACCTCACTGCCCTATAGCGCTGCTGTGGGGGAGGGGCATGAGAGGGAATAAATGCTCTTGCTTGGCGGTCGGCTGCCTCTCAGTCCCTTCGCCTGCTACCCACAAGCAAATTGGGCCCTTCTGGAGCTGATATCCAGGTGTGCGGGTGTGTGTGTGTGCATTCTAGGACTCTGTGGGTCTCTCCAATGAGCTCTCTTGTGAGATTGGCAGTTTCTCCTTCCTCTGCAAACCCCACAGGTTTCTGCCCGTAGAGCTTTTGAGGCTTTCTGTATCTGCGCTGGAACCCTGGGTTGCCTGGTCTCTCTCACCCCCCATTTGTTTCTCTCTGTTTATCGGCACACAAATGTGGGAGCATCGGGTCCCTGAGCAGCAACCTTCGGCGTGTTCTTTGTACTCCCGCTGCCCCTCTCTGCCCCTTCTACCCGTCTGAATGAATATTTCTTCTTTAACTCCTTGGCTGTCGGATTTCCATGCAGTTCAATTTTCTGGCAGTTTGGGTATTTTTTGTCTTTACATGTGTTGTTGTCTTTCTTTTGGTTGTGCGAGGAGACAAAGTGAGTCTACCCACACTTCTATCTTTACCTGAAGTTCTCTTCTTTTTTTAAATTCAAAGTATGTCTTTTTTTTACTGTAGCTTACTTAAATCATAGAGAAAAATAAAAATTTTAAATCCTACGCAAACAGGTAAAAAGTGCTATTGTTTTAAGTATATACCCTTCCAGACACCTCTACTTGCATATTTCTGTTCTACTTTCTTTGTATTTAATTGAAATAAGGATGCAAAAATTTTCAATTTGCAGGTGTTTCCGCTTGATGTGTAGACTTATCACTTCAGTTTTCTACGTTTTTAGTGTATTTCTATTCTTCAACTCAAATTATTTTTTAACTCTAATTGCAATTTATTTTGAGGGTTTTTTAGAAGTGTATTTCATAACTTTTAAACTTGAGAACGTTTTAGTTACTTTTTATGACTGATTTCTGGGTTAACTACAATGAGAGCAAGACGCAATTTTCAAAGCGTCCATCTCTGCTGCCATCTCATGTTCATTTTTGGAATAACACCTCAGTGCTAATCAGCAGGAAACGTTGTTAATAGTTGGTCATTTGTGAATGTTGGCTCCGGTTTGCTGGTCATGGTGTTTCTTATATCCTTACTGAAATTGTTCTGAGAGGGTCTGTTGTTTGTGAAATAGGCATGCTCTTGCCCTGATGGGAGAGATGTGTTTATGATTAGAAATTTTCCTTCGTATCTGTGTTCTATGTAATTTAAGGTTATGACATTAAGTACTTGGAGAATTAGGATTTTCCAGGTAAACTAAACTTATTCCTATGAAGTGATCTTTATTTCTCAGAATGCAGTTTTCCTTGAAGTGTGCTGCATGTTATTATGTAATTTTCATTTGGTTCATGTTTGCATGAAATAAGGTGTGGCAAAAGTAGGTTTAGAGTTGCGAGCATGAAAAAAAGGCTTATAGTTGTATTGTTTATTAATTACTCTATTATTTTCCATAAGAAAAACTGTAAAGCTACTTTGCCCCCGACTCTATATCTTTCCCATTCTATCACTTTCAATCTCGCGTACCCCATGTTTTAGGTAATTTATACTTGCAACCAGTTTGTGTCTTGTCTTTTCATTTTCTGGATAAGTTTATTTTCAGAGTAGTCTTTAATAATATAAAGTATACATTATTAATGTATTTCTTCATTCAACTTTATGACCACAAGCACACCTGACTCCTGGTTGTTTTTGTTTAAATGGACCACTAAAAATCAAGCTTACAGTTGATGGGCATGGACTGTATCAAGGGACAGGGCTGCAGGGGAGAGGTGGGTCCCTACTAAAGATGTGGGTGGTGGCCTGACTGGAGGTGAATCGCAGCAGCAGGCCCAAGGGGAGGGCAACTCTGGACGGGAGAGGAGCAACTACGCGGACTTGAGGTTAGCACTGCCGGCCAACGGTCTCCGTGGACCATGAGGTGGCGCCATATGTGATGCAAGCACTGAAATCCAGGGACATGAGGTGAGGGGGTTAGGGAGCTGTTCTAGCCAACCTGTGAGGGTCAGAAAAGGGTGGGCAGACTGCTTCTCGGGTGTATATCTCAAGTCCTGATTTAAGCGATCACTCCCATGGGGACCAGTTTTCTATATGAATCTGTACTGTATGACATTTATGGACAACTTAGGAAATAGGTATCATTATGTGTTTTTTTGTTATCCAAGAACACAATGATACTTTTCAGTTGTTAAAGTTTCTGTTATTGGTTAGCATCTTCCAATTTTGTACATACAGATGTTGTATATCATAAAGTTATTCCCAGGTTTTTTTGTTTGTTTTTTGGGTTTTTCAGCTGTTTTGCCGCTGTTGTGTTTTTTAAAAAAATTATATCTTTAATTTTTTCTATATATAAAGAATAACTTATTTCTGCATGTTATTTCCTCATCACAGCACTAAATTCTATTTGTAATACTTTTCAGTTGATTTTCATGAGTTGTCAAGGTAACTGTGTATCTTGTAATTATTAGCATCATGTTATTGTAGCTGTGGATGACGTAGAAGTCTTAAAACAAAAAAGAAAACAGCTCTGGCTGGCGTGGCTCAGTGGACCGAGTACCAGCCTGTGAACGAAAGGATCGCGGGTTCGATTCTCAGTGAGGGCACACGCCTGGGATTCGGGCCAGGTCCCCCGTAGTGGGCACGCGAGAGGCAAGCACAGATTGATGTTTTCTCCCTGTTTCTCCTTCTCTTCCTCTCCCTGTAAAAATAAATAAATAAAATATTTTTTAAAAACTTGGAAGGAAACAGAAACGAGGTAATGGGAAGATCTAGAAAAAGTCTTCGTTAGTCACGAGTATATAGATGACTAAATTAAAGACTAATGTCATTCTTATTATTTTTAATGAGTTTGGGCCCTGGATGCATTGTGGTTTAGAAATCAGAAGTAATTTGTCAGAGAAAATGTGCCCCGGGTAGGAAATCAGAGGAACACACAATGTAGCCGTCATCTGCTGTTCCCTCTGCACTGATGTCCCGTCTGAGTCCATGTCCGGGCTGCACTGCTGTCTTTTCTGCATCGATGTCTAGGCTGAGCCCCTTTCCTGTCTTCGTTGGTGTCCTTGCCCCCTGAATGTCCCAGCCTCACTCCTGTACCCTCTGTGTTTGATGCCTTAACTGGGTCAATATCTGAGTTATGCCACCGTCCGTTCTGTGTAGATGTCTAGTTATGTTACTGTCTCATCTGTGTCAGTGTGCCGGCTGTGCCTTTGCCCGTCCTGCATCTGTGTCCCGGCTCTTCGAGGTCCCAACTGCAGCGACGTTTTTGACGTGCCGATAGCCTGGCTGCCAAAAGTCCCAGCGATGCTGAAGTCTTGACCGAGTCTGTGACCCAGCTGTGCCACTGCAGCTTGCCCTGTGGTCACAGCCCTACCATCACCTGCTTTGCATTAGTGGTCCCGCCACCCTCTGCCGGCAGCAGGGAGAGGCAGACGGTCTTCAGGACACTGGACACTATGCTCAGTACCGGACCTCCTGTGGGCTATGCAAGGCCTTCCTGGCAGCGGTCGCTCCCTCAGGCGGTGTCCGCCACTGCTGTCTCAAGATTGAACAATTTCAGAAAAGTAACTTATTGTTTTTTTAATACTTTCTTTAAAAAACGTTTTATTTGTTTTATTTTTAGACAGAGGGGAAGGGATGAGGAAAGAAAGGGAGAGAAATCTCAATGTGTGCTTGCCTCTCTTGCACCCCCTACTGGGAACCTGCCCTGCAACCCAGGTACGTTCCCCGACCGGGAATCAAACCGGCAACCCTTTGGTTCGCAGGCCGACGCTCAATCCACTGAGCTGCAGCAGCCAGGGCAGAAACTTATTCTTAATGGAATAATTTTGTTCACGAAGTATGGGAGAGTGTATTAATTTAGCTTGTGCACGTAAGTTTTTTATTTTCCATTTCTAAGCTGGGAATGAGCAAGAGCCAAGTGTTGTGTTTGGTGTGTTGTTTTTAAACTGAGTTTTTTAGACTGGAAAACTGAGGGTAAGAAACTCACGAGTGTCCCCAATTTTTTCCTGAAGAAATTTATTTGGAATAAGCATGGTTTAGGAAGAGGAAATTAGCATCATCACCAAGCAGGACTTTGTTTAACCCTTTCCCTTACCCCACGTATCCGAAAGTTTTTGGGATCGCCTCACCAAAAGCAACATGCCACAAGTGCCGTACTTTCCATTGTGTTCCCCCCCCCCCAACTGCAAAATGTGCTTTCTGCCTAATATTAGCTAATTGCTGGTTTTCAGTCGTACTTGTGCCTGTATTAAATGTTGAACATCTGGTATTAATCTATTTCTGTTATTTTGATTATTTTCCCAGGTGTTAGAACCGACAGATTTTGTGGAAAATAAGTTGTTTTTTATTCCCCGCAGGTTTGAAACATGGCTGAGACACAGCTAACTTCCGAACGTGTTGCAACGGAGAGATCACGGACGTCTGCCGTCAAAGGTCCGCACTCTCTGTGTTCACCGTCTGTCGGTCTGTCGCTGCCGGTTTGTTGAAGTTCTGAAGTTTGCACTTGGAGAGACATGGGCTTCCTGTCACGGAATCCTAGGCTTGTTCACAGTGCGAGGATCTGGTTCGGCTCCCGCGTCTGGCATCTGTCCACTGTGGCCCCGTGTCCGGCTCCACCTGCAAATTCTAGCCCCGGCATCCCGGTTATAGATCTGGGTTCTGTGCTCAGCGCCTGTGCTTTAGAGTCCAAGCTGCATTCGGTTTTGTGTCTGCAGCCTCACAGCTCTTAGGACTTGGCTCTGTGTCCCGGGTTCGCATGCGAGGTCCACATGCAGCTAAAGCTGTAGGTTCTGATCTATGCAGTCTGGCATGAAGCGTCTGATGTCGGTCCCTGGCACCCGGGATCTGTCCTTCGGATGACATGGTCTGGTTCGGGTGAGGGTACACGGCTTTGGGTTAGGGCTTTGGTGCTGGGGTCCAGGTTTTGGTTTTGGTTTTGGGTCCACCCCAGGGTCTAGGTTCCGGAGTCAGGGGTCTGTGTCCAGCGTCCTGAGTTTGTCTGTGGCGGCTCTTGTCTGTCAACCGATGTTCCCAGCG